>SKCR01050653.1:0-38710 GCA_019454045.1 Zanthoxylum bungeanum
GGATTCGGTAGGGCTTCAAAAGGTTGATTCACTTCCCTTCTGAATAAGTCCCAAGGATTAACCGGCTCGAGGCTGGATTCGTTCCACCGAGGCCACTTGGTTAATCGGCTCGGGGCTGGATTCATTCCGCCAAGGCAAGATGTTTCTTTCCGGCTCGGGTCTGCTCTTGTACCGCCGAGACCGATGTTTCTTTCCGGCTCGGGTCTGCTCTTGTACCGCCGAGACCGATGTTTCTTTCCGGCTCGGGTCTGCTCTTGTACCGCCGAGACCGATGTTTCTTTCCGGCTCGGGTCTACTCTTGTACCGCCGAGACCGATGTCTCTTTCTGACTCGGGTATGCTCTTGTACCGCCGAGACCGATGTCTCTTTCCGGCTCGGGTCTACTCTTGTACCGCCGAGACCGATGTTCTTTTCGGCTCGGGTCTGCTATTGTACCGCCGAGACCGATGTCTCTTTCCGGCTCGGGGCCGGCTCTTGTACCGCCGAGATCGATGTTTGTTTCAGCTCGGGGTCGGGTTACGTCCCACCGAGTCGGCTTCTTTGCATTGGGGATGTAATATTCCCCCAGAGCCAAGTCTTTCTTTCAGCTCGGGGTCGGGTTACGTCCCACCGAGTCGGCTTCTTTGGACTGGGGACGTAACATTCCCCCAGATCCAAGTCTTTCTTTCAGCTCGGGGTCGGGTTACGTCCCACCGAGTCGGCTTCTTTGGACTGGGGATGTAATATTCCCCCAGAGCCAAGTCTTTCTTTCAGATCGGGGTCGGGTTACGTCCCACCAAGTTGGCTTCTTTGGACTGGGGACGTAACATTCCCCCAGAGCCAAGTCTTTCTTTCAGCTCGGGGTCGGGTTACGTCCCACCGAGTCGGCTTCTTTGGACTGGGGACGTGACATTCCCCCAGGACCAAGTGTTTCTTTCAGCTCGGGGTTGGGTTACGTCCCACCGAGTCGGCTTCTTTGGTTTGGGGATGTAATATTCCCCCAGAGCCAAGTCTTTCTTCAGTTCGGGGTCGAGATACGTCCCACCGAGAGACTTATCATCGGCATGGGATCGGAGCATCTCCCCTATGATCGACCCTCTATTGGTCTGGGGAAGTGACATTCCCCCAGAGCCAAATGTTCTTCTCAGCTCGGGGTCGGGTTACGTCCCACCGAGTCGATCGTCATCAACATAAGGGCAAAGCATTTTCTCCACGGGTAGATATCGAGATCCTCGTTGACTAAGCACATGAGGGTGGCAGGAATGACCAGATTTGCAGCCAAGGTATTTTTCTCTGCGGTTCCTGGAGTGACCACCGACGGATTCATCGGCACACCATCTTTTTTTATAGTTCCCGGAATCAACTCGCAAACTCGTTGTTACCGATAACTAGGGGACATATGTTGATGGTGTTTTCAGGACCTATGTTATTTAAGGAGTACGGCATGGGTAAAAAGGGTAATTCCCTTCTCGGTCGAAATCATCAATGCCGACCCGAGCATATGAGTGTTATAAAGCCAACAGGTAGAGACCGAACACTTGATGATAGGTGACCGACCACTTTGGTTCGGATGACCGAGTATTATCAGATCGGTAACAGCATTCTCAGCTCAAAGGACCATCATGACCGACCTCATGAAGACCGAGCACATGGCGAGATGTGCTCCAGAAGATAAGACATCCTATTTTTACGAACAAAATAATAAGTTATCCTACTTTCATGGGGTAAATTAGTAAGTCAGTGTCCTAGTAGGATAAATGAAGTGAATGTAGTTTTTGATTAGGAATCCTTATGGGAAAGGGAAATTGTTTCAACTAGGAAATTCTTGTAGGAGAAGGAATCTGATTTCTACACTATTATAAATATAAGGGTAGAGTGTGCGTAAAGAAGAGAATCAATATCAAGATCATTACGATCAGACTTGTAAAACACAAGAGATATCAGATGAGCATATCTCAGTAATAAAAAATATCACCCGTTCTGTGCCCGTGGACGTAGGTTGGATCTGATCCGCCGAACCACATTAAATCTCATTGTTGATTGGTGCATTTATCTATCTTTTGCTAAATTTGCTTTTGGTTCCCCCTTAACCGAACAAATTCACTATTGAGGGAGGATTGTCTCGGGAGTAATATTCACATATTGCCCTGAGACCAAAATCAGCCGTCAACATAGCTTAATGTTGAAATAAGGCTAATCAATTATGTTAGGATACTTTAGAAGTATAAACACAACATGCTAATAATTTAGGTCAAAGATGTTCATGTTGGACATAGAATAATTAATAAGAGTTTAGAACTCTAGATTAAAGCTTAGAGCTATGGCTACCATTTTAGAATCACTTGACCACCTTTGGGTGACCTAGAATTGTTTATGAGACATTTCTTATTCGGATTCTAATTTGGTTTATGTATTGGATTCAAAATTTACACAAATGCGTATTTAGAATAAATTTATATTTTTGTAAAAATATTTGATATTTTGAAAAACTTGATTTTTATTCTATAACATGTGTTGATGTTAGTTTTGAAATTGAAAATTAATTTTGGGTGTTTTTAAAGTGTTTAGGGAGAACCAGAAGAGATTATGGTAAAATACCCTAATCCCTTCAGCTCACTTGAAAGTGAGCTGAAGGAGAAAGAAAGAAATGAATTAAAAAAGCTGCTGTCTGGCGCTACAGTGCTCGCACAGTGCGCGTGCGCGGTAATTTTGTTTTGCTTCATTCTGGAGCTTCCGCACTCCGATTCAGTCCCGGTTTTTTTCCTATACACTCGTATTGGAATATAGTATTTCATTAAATAATTTAAAATTACACACATACTTGATTTCTATGGGTTAGACCCATTTTCGCTGCTCGGGGCACCAATCCGACCCTAGGGGTTCCACAACTGCCCCAACATCCGTAAGGTCCCTAAGCACGTAAAATTACTCCAAGATCCATGTTCAATTTCTTCCTAATAATAAAATAAAAATAAACTACAAATAAGATTAAATACTTTATAATAAAGCTGAATTAGTGATGTTCAAAGTACATTTTCATGCACTTATCACAACCCCCAACCAGCTTATTGTTAGTCTCTAGAAATTCAAGCGCAAAAAGAAAATATGAACTAAACTAAATTAAAAATAAATAAATAATACTATCTAAGCCACTTTCGTAGGGATCACGATTGCATTTAGCGTATGCAACAAGCCTTTAAACCCATAGGCGGTCATAGTGGACGATATAGTCTCTTGAGGGCTTACAGTGACGACACCCACAAACGTCATTCACACACATGCAATCATGTAAAAATATAAAAGTACTAAAAGAAAATAAAATAGTCTCGGTAGTTACGCATAATATTGTCCTCAAAGAATGCCTACCAATGAAATCAGAGAACCTTCAAAGTACTCAATGTAACTAAAATCCAAGTTCTTGAGTAAATCATCTAAGATAGACTCACAGTGTATGTGTGTAAAGGTTCATTCACAACTCAACTTCTAAGTGAGCCAACACAATGATTTCGTCTTAAAAAGAAAGATCTGATGGATCAAACCAACCTAGATATCTCAAAAGTATTTTATAATTGTCTTTCTTTGCTCAGTATGGTATGATTTATCTTTTTTTTCTTCTTTGTCTTCCTTTTTTTTTTTATATTTTTTCAACACACCTACCATTTAAGTTAGCATTTCTCCTCCTGGTGGTCCTAACACTCGCTCATGGGTAGCTTCACGCTTATCGTTTATAGATAGTTTAAATTTTTTTCTTTCTTTTCAAAATTTATTTTTCAATCAATTTTTTTAACCATACCATTCATCATAACACTAGAAAATTGAGATAGACATCTAAGCAAATGGTCATTCATCAGCAAACAATTTCTTTAACTAGTCACTTTGTCAACTACTTAAGTTCTTACAGCTGAAAACCTATTGTTAAGTGTTTACAAGTCTAACTTAGATCACCTAGTCAAGGCATCAGATAAAAATCAATTGGGAACTTATCATTTTTTAGATTTCATCTAAAGAAAATAAAATTTCATCATTTGGACTTATGTTTCACTATCTAGGACTAAAATAAAAATGATAACATGACTATCACATGGACAACCAGATAAAACATATGATATTACCACCCCCAACCTAGATTAAACATTATCCTCAATGTGAACGACAATAAGGATGTTTAGAAAAGGAAGGAGTTCATCTGATAAGAGAGAACATGAACCAATGTGAAACATGGTGTCGTCCTACAAACGAGACATGAACAAAACGAAACAAAAGGAAACATAAAAAATAAATAAATAAATGAACAAATAAATTAAAAAAATGTACAAACAATGAGGGGATGAAGATCAATCCTCATAAGCTGGGTCAGCAAGAGGGGCATCCTCTGCTACAGGGATTTTATTAGAAAGAAACTGTTTTAACCACTTTCCATTAACTTTGAACACTCTACCATTAGTAGAGTCTTCCACTTCTACAGCTCTATGTGGGAAAACTTGTTTCACAATAAAAGGTCCGGTCCATCTGGACCGCAATTTGCCTGGGTGAAGATGGAGTTAGGAGTCATAAAGGTAAACCTATTGGTTTTGCTCAAAGTTCTTCCTCATGATCTGTCTGTCATGGGCAGCTTTCATCTTGGCTTTGTAGATGCGAGAGTTGTCATAAGCATCATTCCTAAGTTCTGTAAATTATGTCAGTTGGAGCTTTCACTGGGTACCTGCACCACTCAAATCAAAGTTAAAAGATTTAATAGCCCAATAAGCTTTGTGTTCTAACTCAACTAGTAAATGACACGCCTTTCCAAATATAAGTCTATAAGGAGACATCCCAAGTGGTGATTTGTAAGCTGTACGGTATGCCCAAAGTGCATCTGGGAGTCTTGATGACCAATCCTTGCGATCAGGGTTTACCATTTTCTCCAAAATTTATTTTATCTCATTATTTGCTAACTTTGCTTGTCTATTTGTCTGTGGATGATAGGCAGTGGAAGTTTTATGCACTACACCGTACCTACGCATCAAAAGATCGAATATAAAAATATTTCCCTTGATAGTTAATAATGACACGTGGCGTACCAAAATGTGACAGTACATGTTCTTTTAAGAATTTAACCACAGTGGTGTTGTCATTAGCTCGACACGCCATTGCCTCAACCCATTTAGACACATAGTCTACTGCAAGAATGTAAAGATATCTAAAAGAAGGCGGGAAATGTCCCATAAAATGAATACCCCAACAATCAAATATTTCAATGACAAGAATAGGGTTAAGAGGCATCATATGACGACGGGATAATGCACTTAATTTTTGACATCTTTCACAGGAACGATAGAAACTATTTGTATATTTAAATAAAGTAGGCCAATAGAAACCACACTGCAGGATTTTAGCAACAATTTTCTTCATGGAAAAATGGCCTCCACAGGCGTGGGAATGACAGAAAGTAAGTACACTTAAAATATCATCCTCAGGAATGCAACGTCGCAGTATTTGGTCAAGGCAATATTTAAATAAGTATGGGTCATCCCAATAAAAATTACGTACATCGACTAAGAATTTACGTTTATCTTGTGCACTCCAAATAGATGGAAACTCACCGGAAACTAAGTAATTAACAATATATACATACCATGGTACTTGTGTGACGGAAAAGAGGTGTTCATCAGGGAAATCATCATGAATGGGTGGGCCATCGGCAGAGACATTAAAATCTAGATGAGATAAATGATCTGCCACCATATTTTCATCACCCTTCTTATCCTTAATGGTTAGATCAAATTCATGTAACAACAAAATCCACCTAATCAATCTTGCCTTAGCATCATTCTTTGAAAAGAGGTACTTAAGAGCTGCATGATCAATAAAGACAATGATAAGTGAGCCAATAAGGTATGCACGAAATTTATCCAAAGCAAAAACTACTGCCAACAGTTCTTTTTCAGTTGTGGAATATTTCATTTGAGCACTATTTAAAGTTCTGCTAGCATAATAAATAATAAAAGGTTTCCCTTCTCTCATTTGCTCCAAAACTGCTCCAACTGCATAGTCACTAGCGTCACACATAATTTCAAAGGGCAAATTCTAATCAGGTGGTTGCATAATTGGGGCAGAAGTGAGTTTAGTAACTAATGTTTTGAAGGCATCCTCACACTCTTGTGTCCATTCAAACAAGGAATCTCTAACAAGAAGGTTACATAATAGTCTAGATATAGAAGAAAAATTCTGTATAAACCTTCTATAGAAACCAGCATGCCCAAGAAAGGACCGAGCGTCTTTTACCATTTTAGGTATGGATAACTTGGATATCAACTCAATTTTTCATTTATCTACTTCAATACCATTGAAAGAAACAATATAACCCAAAATAATACCTGAAGACACCATGAAGTGACATTTTTCCCAACTTAGAACAAGACTTTTTTTTGACATCGACTTAACATTGCCTTAAGATTAAGTAAACATGCATCAAAATAATTACCAAAGACAGTTAAGTCATCCATAAATACTTCCATGCATTTCTCAATCATATCACTAAAAATATTCAACATGTATCTTTGAAATGTAGCAGGTGCATTACATAAACCAAATGGCATGCGACGAAAAGAATAAGTACCAAATAGACATATGAATGTGGTTTTATCTTGATCTTCTAGAGATATTTCAATTTGATAATATCCAGAATAAACATATAAAAAGAAGTAGAATCGGTGACCTGCTACCCACTTAAGAATCTGGTTAGGAAATGGTCTTTTCGGGTAGTAGCATTCAACTTCCTATAATCTATACACATGCGCCAACTTGTGACTACCTTGGTAGGAACAAGTTCTTCTGCCTCATTTGGCACAACGGTAACACCTGACTTTTTAGGGACAACCTGCGTAGGACTAACCCATTTACTATCAGCAATTGGATATCTAATACCCGTATCTAATAATTTTATCACTTCATTTCTCACAACTTCTTTCATAGTAGGGTTAAGTCTACGTTGAGGGTCTCTGCGAGGAATAGCTCCATCTTCTAGATGAATCTTATGGGAGCAAATCAATGGGCTAATACCTTTAATATCGCATATGGTCCAACCAAGTGCAGATTTATGCTCACTCAATATGTCAAGTAATTTCTTACTTTGTGATGCACTTAGTTCAGATGAAATAATAACATGAAAG
This sequence comes from Zanthoxylum bungeanum, assembly GCA_019454045.1. Taxonomy (NCBI): domain Eukaryota; kingdom Viridiplantae; phylum Streptophyta; class Magnoliopsida; order Sapindales; family Rutaceae; genus Zanthoxylum; species Zanthoxylum bungeanum. Next base: position 7,131 of record SKCR01050653.1, read on the forward strand.
GTCTCACATGGTCCGAGAAACGCATGTTGAAGACCTTCTGATAATGGCTTTAGTTCAACCTTTGACATTTCAACTGTGGATTGCTTCGGTTTCTCTCTGTCTCCTGGTAGAGCCTCAAACTGTTGTTGCCATACTTTTGTTCCATGATTCTGCAAAATAGAAAAGCCAGTAGAGATATCAGGAATTACAGTATATTCAAGGGTATCTAAAATTGTAGAATTAATAAGAAGGTGTTCATGAGGGTTAGAGTCATGTTGTATGGAGGCTATTTCAGGCACGACTGTGTCTATCAGGTATGTATGATGACATTCGTCATCATCTTGTGGTTATTTCCCAGCATGAAAAATATTCATTTCCAATGTCATGTTCCCAAATGATAAATTCATGAGACCATTCATGCAATTAATAAGGATATTAGCTGTAGCAAGAAAAGGTCAACCTAAGATGAAAGGAATTTTTTACTCAGTTTTAACTACAAATTGAGTATCTAAAATCTGAAAGTCAACATGATAGTAGAATTTATCGATTTATAGTAACACATCCTTAACTACTCCCCGCGGTGTTCTAATAGAGCGATCAGCTAACTGTAAAACCACATATGTAGGTTTAATATCTCCAAGTCCTAGCTGCATATAGATAGAATATGGCATAAGATTAACACTAGCACCTAAATCTAATAAAGCTTGACCAAACTCGTATGTGCCAATGTGGCAAGCAATAGTGGGGCATCCTGGATCTTTGTATTTTGGTGGAGCCTTCTGCTCAATTACTGCACTTACTTGCTCTGTCAGGAATGCAGTCTTTTTCACATGATGTTTTCTCTTCATGGTGCATAAATGCTTCAAAACCTTCGCATATGTAGGAACCTGTTCGATCACATGTAATAGAGGAATGTTAATCTTTACTTGTTTTAAATATTCTAGGATCTCACTATTATGGTTTGTAGCTCTTGCAGTAGGCCTAAGAGCTTGAGGGAAAGGTACTCGAACTGGGCTCTGCACCACTTGTTCTTCGTGAAGAATATCTGCACTAATACATGTGGTGTCACCTTTAGTGTTGGAAGTATCCTGCACATTTATCTCTTTACCACTTCGAGTGGTTATGATATTAAGATCTTTTACATTGGATGCATCATGGTTAGCCTGTGCCATGTGTTGTCCTCACGGATTTGGTTGTGTCTGAGATGAGAATTTTCCTGACTCCTGTACACTGAACACGTTAGTTAATTTAGAGACTTGACTCTTTATCTTCTTATTTTCTTTAATCACCTGAGCTATTAATAACTCAAACCTTTGATTAGTTTTATACTGGCCTCTACGAATGCTTGCACAATATATTCTAAAGAGTTTCTATTAATGGTAGGTGTGGGATACTGAGGAGCAGTGTAGCCTCTAGGTTGTGGTTGAGTGGGCGGTTAAGGTTCATGTTTCCAACTGAAAATGGGTGGTTCCTCCAACCAGGATTATAAGTATCTAAATACAATGTATAAAGTTTCTTATAAATCCCTACGGTATTGCATTGTTCCTCATATGTTTCCCTCAACTCATAATATAAAGGACACTCTTGGGCTAGATGGTCAATCCTTTTACACACAAAACATGCCCCTTGGGGTTCTAACTGGGCTACAACATGCATAGTTTTTCCATCCTTGGTGTTTAAAGCTCCTATTTCTCTAGTTAATATATCAACATGTGCTTTAAGACCATCATCTTCCCTAAAGTGGTGTATGCCTCCGCTAGAAGGAGTGGAGCGTGTCCTATCGGTGCTATCCATGGCATTAGGTCCAGTCTAAGTGTGAGCTTTTTCAGCTAAGTCATTTAAATACTCTATTGCTTCATCATGGTCCTTCTGTAAAAATTCACCATTGCACATCATCTCAACGAATTGGCGCTCTCTAGGGGTTAGGCCGTCATAAAAGTAACTCACTATGCGCCAACTCCCATATCCATGGTGAAGACATATAGCTAACATCTCTTTGAACCTCTCCCAATTTTGATAAATGATCTCACTATCTTTCTGGGAGAAAGTAGAGATCTGTCTTTTCAAGGCATTAGTCTTATGGTGTAGGAAGTATTTGGTAAAGAATGCCCGTGTCATTTCACCCCATGATCCTATGGAACGAGGTCTCAATGAATACATCCAGCTTTTAGCTTTATCCTTAAGAGCAAACAAAAAGAACTTAAGTCTAACTGCGTCTGTAGTCCCTATTTGGTCATGAAAAATTGCTACAACCTCTTCAAACTCCATAATATGCACATAAGGGTTCTCATTCTCCAAACCATGAAAGGTAGAGATAAACTATATCATTCCAGGCTTAAAGTCTATATGTGGTGCATTAGGGGGAAACATTATACATGATGGTGTAGCTATGCGAGTGGGATTGAGGTACTCCTGAAGAGTCCTAATGGGGTGTTCTTCGTGATCACTCATGTTATGTATGCTAGATCTAGGTGGTATAGCAAAAAGGTTTTCAAATAGACTCTCTGAATCTGAGTCCTCCTCTCTAATTCTAGTAAATCTACCCAAACGATCCCTAGGTCTAGGCATGCACTCAATCACAAATAAAACATGAACCGAAAATAAAAGGAATAAAACTCAAAATAATAATTTAAACTAAAACTAAAATTAAAATGAATAAAATAAATAAAAGGTAAAGGGGGAACGAAGTGACCGCTTTTCTGTTGATTAAGCAAACCTGCTTCTTTTAATTGTAAACCGTCTCCTCGGCAACAGCGCCAAAATTTGATTACGCCCAAAAAGTACTTGTGATTATCGTCGTGTAGTTTGAGTGTCGATTCCTCAGAGAGATGGTTACGAAGGAACTGAATCACTTAAAACGAACGTTAACAATAACTAAATTAAAGAACAAGATTTAATTAGAATATTAAAGTAACAATTATGAAAAGTGCTTGAGGTTATCAATGAAAGAAAGACAACAAAGCATCATGAATGCTTCTTGTATCGTGTCCCTATATTCAGTAGTTTATTCCTTTTATTACTCAATTGAGGGTTTCACTTCCCAAACCAACAATCAGAAAATAATTCAGTTAAAACATATTAAATTATAAGGTAATTGTTAAATTACTTTCTCTATATTAACGGCACACTATGTTATCATTATGACCTATCCAACGTCGACAATATACCTAAAGGAAATAGTGCAATAGAAGATTAACTCATAAAACAATAATACCAGTTACAACTAGGTTCCCTAATCACACATAGAAAAAACAAGACTATTCCTATATGAAAATTAGTAAAACACAATTTTTGGATTAATTATAAATCAAACGATAATAGAGAACAATAAAATATCAATTGTATCAAACATTAAAGATCTTTCAGAAATAAAAAACATAAATATAAGAATTTAGAAACAAGAATTCATCCATATCTTTGCCTAGGAGATTAGTTCTCCATAAAGGAAAGAAACATAGCCTGCAACAGATGAAGAAACATGTTCATCTCGGTGCATGACTTTTGAGTTTGCACCTTTGCAATCCTTTGAACTCTTTTTTGTGCCTTTTCTTCCTCCCAAGAATTTATAGGGAAGTCCTGGAGTCCTTATGTGTGTAGAACACTGAAAACTGAAGATTCTGGGAGTCTGCCACAGCGCTGGAAAGTGGCGTCACGGCGTCCAACTCATAGGATTTATGTATGGAGTTTGCTGAAGTGGCACCGCGATGCCGGAAAATGGCGTCGCAGCGCCAAACATAATTTCTAGATGTTGTTTTCTTCATATTCCGCTCTTCCCACGTACTTCCGATACGTCTGTAAGGTCCCAAAATACGTACAATTACTCCAAGATCCATGTTCCATTGCTTCCTAATAATAAAACATAAAATAAACTACAAATAAAATTAAATAATTGATAATGAAGCTGAATTAGTGATGCTCAAAGTACATTTTCATGCACTTATCAAGATGCATATTTAGCAGAATGGTCATGGTCTTCCCTAAAGTTAAACATACATCTACCAGATGGTTGTGGTTTTACAGATGTCTCATTAGTGCCAATTGTATGCCATTGTTGTGAATTCTCTGCTATGTGTTCTAGATAATCTAGTGCATCTTCAGGATTTTTGTGTTGGGTTTTGGGCGAAGGGCACAGCGGAAGCGCGGTTCGAGTGAAATCATAATTTTAAAACTTTTTAAATTACCGAACAAATTATTCAATATCCAATATGAATAATTCATTCATATTTCACCTAAACACATTTATTCGATATCAAATAACGACATAAATAGTTAAGAAACGTCGCGACACTTTTACGAAAATATTTTTCCGTAAAATGACTTAAAATAAGTTTTTGACCGAACCGACCACCCAACACTTCTGGGGACTGCCCAGGTCAGCCCCAATAGTGTTAGGGTAGTTCATGGGCTGTCCAAACAATGACAAATTCACTGTTTGAACAGCCGTCACCCGATTGGCTCAAATGTCATCTAGTAACATCGTTTTTCGCCATTTTCGCTTATTTTAACTCTGAAACAATTTCCGGGAATTGTTCCAACACCAAACACACTTCCAATACATTCATAAGATATTATTTTCATCACCATATGAACAGTATTTCCATATCTGATCCAGAAACCAAAAATGCCAATTTTTCTTGCTTTAAATCCAATTTTTCAACATTAATCCAATTAATCAAAACACCAATCAAAGTCACCACACATGAACCACCCAAGAATAATTCTAGGTATTACAAGAGTGGTCATAACACTCTATAATGGAAACATGTCATCAAATGAACAAATTTGATACATATTACAATAAAAGCACCCAAAAACTTCACACATGCATCATCACTTCCAAATCCATCCACCAAAACCAAAAGCCCCAATTTTCACAAAAAAAGGAACCCTAGAACTGTTATAACAATTCAAGAAAACAAGAAACAAATTTCCAAGCTTAGGGTTGTAGAAGATTACCTTTAATCTCTTGATTTCCTAAGCTTTTTCTTGAATTTTCCTTCATTTTCTTCATGATTTGATCAAACAAATATTATGGTTTTTTCTCTTAGGTGTTTCGGCCATGGTAGAGATAAAGATGAAGAAAACAAAATTTTTCTAATTTAAAAGGGTGACGACCGACTAAGTAGGGGCAATATGGTCATTTTTGAATTTTAAATCAATTAAATAATATTAAGCTTTTTGATAGCAAATCAAATTTGCACACATTTAGCTTAATTAAATCATGCCATGTGTTTCAATAATAATTAAACATATTTCATAACATTTATGAAATATAGATATTATTTAACTATTCAAATATTTAACAATTAAATATCTAAATAAATAATTGATATAATTATTATTATATATGTATTTTTATTTACATTAAATAAAAAATACATATATTAATGGCATATGTCAAAATCTCATTTGACAATTAATTAATGTGTATTTAATCAAATTATTTATCAAATACAAATACACAATAATTACGATTGACCAAAATCCCCTAAAGCATGTGTTATTATTTAACCGATTAAACGATTCGAATTAACTCATTTAATCCGATGAAGTTTTATGAATAATCTGTATTATTCATAACGCGTTGCCCAAGTGCTCAACGAGTACACTTCATATTGTGGGACTATCTAAGTTTAGGTTTATCCGTCACAAAATCCAATATTGTCCATAATTCACCCACTTATGAATTATGACGACCACTTATAATCTCGCTAAACTATGCAAGTCGAGGTCGTTGCATACGTATAATCCCTCCATCACAGGCTATCCATATTATACCTGGGAAATAGATAAAAACATCAAATCTGTTCGGTATATTATAGTCGACTTTCAATTTACGATCTCTAAATAACACTCGAAATTGATTTCTGAAGTTATACCACAGCCATGGATTTACTAGATCGTAAACACGTGCATGATGTCTATGCCCTGTATACAGGACTTACGAATTCTATCTTGATACACACTGGATATCTTGAGCATCAGTCCACACCCAACGAACATGCAAAGGTCTGATCTAAATAGATCGGTGACGTGACTGCCATCAAAGTGTGGAGGATAACTCATATATCCCACTGTCGTATCTCAAGTCGAATGACCACTATGCTCGCTCAACTCGAGAAGATTCCTATTGACGTTGGTGTACCATATATTAGGAAATCTTCAGTGAGTCGTTTAGTGTATATCAAATAAACACCTACATATCTATATGAGTCTCCCGAGACTCATGGTTCATTGGGATAAACCATCGGACCAAGTCACGATATATGACATGTACTGGTCTCAGCTGATTTTACTAACCGACCCGTGTTAGTAAATCTTGACCAGAAACTTTATTTAAGGATATACATCTTATAATGATGCTTCATAATGTCAATTACAAACTACGTTGTAACTGCGCACTACATTGTAAATCCTAGGGTCTTTGTTATATACATGTATCACTAAATCAGATTTAGTTTCAATCTAATCGCAATTAGATCGAATATGTGTATAAAAGACAAGAGGTGCTACTATTAAATAAATAATATTATGAAAAATGGAATTTCTCGTATTCATGAATCAGACATAAATACGATCCTGATTGGCACTCTGAGCACCAATCCTAACAATTTCTCCCACTTGCTCTAGTGCCAATCCACAGTATCATATACACATCTCAATGTATATCACATACACATGGCCCTCAATAGCTCACCTAACACTTAAGAGGTGGGCAACAACAAGTAAGCCCGCTTTAACAAATTAAGTCTGCCCAACAAACTCAATCATTTTCCTTAGCCAGCATCATTCATATTTTGTAGAATCCAAATTCCACATCAATATGACTCAGACGCTATATCAATATTTTGCTATAGCTACTGAGTTGTCTATGTATTTAGAGATCAAATCCTAATACTATAAGACAACCGCACGCACTACACTAATATAAAAACTTCTAATTTATAGGGTCACTATGCAATTTCATAAGTCAATACTTCATAAGTTGCAACTGATCCCAATAGTTTAGTAGAATCAACGATGACACTCCCACTGCATCTTTTTTGACTTTATATGACACAGACCATCTAACGTCATAATTAGAATCAAGACTAATCTGACATTATGGTTGCAGACTAAATTCTCCATGAATAAAAAACTCATTCTTAATATCTTTAAGATAATAAAGAACATGTTTCAAGATTCATCATATGGTATGCAATATATCAAAATAACTCGCAACAATTACAATTAAATTGATATATTCAATCACACATAATATAGTATTCATTATTCCATCATCCTATGATGCATAAGATTGACTAGACATTCTAATCAATCTCTCTTTCGACAAAGGAATCATCATTTTACGAAAGATTAAATACTATATATATAAGACACGTTAATTGTCAAACAGTTATACTAACTGTCATAAAGATAGTCTTACTGTGTCCTTCATTAGATCATATCTAATACACGACTAATGAGAATATCTCACAAGTCTCTTAATTTTATATCATATATAAAACTTTATATCAAATATAACAGAGACTACTCCCACTACTTACACGGAGAAAAAAAGACTTAAGTAAACATTTTACTTTACAAACATCTCATTATTACTTTAATAATGATAATGTTGTTAGGATATATAACCTTAGAAAGAAATTTGTACGCTCCCACTGACCCTACTATCATATATGCATTCTCTATGTTTTGATAAAATCAGACAATCTGACTGTATCAAAATTAGAGAACACGGATTTTCGGAAAACTTATTTGAGTCTACAATAGGCTCTATAAGCCAATATATCAAACTGTGACCTTAGCAGAATACAAACTCTAGGGCCATTCTAGAATGAACTCTTCAAACAAAGAAACCATGACGGATCTCTCATTCGAAGAAATCACTCAAGAACGCCACTTTGCATTCTTTAGCAAAAATACATAGTTTAATATCAACATTAACCAACAATTCCTTAATTGTTCAATTAGTGCGACTTGAGACAAGTTTTCTCAGAATCTACAATAGATCAATGAGTATAACTTTTCTCACTGTCATACTATAAAGGTCAAACCATTAACAAGCTCACTTTGCTTTTGTTGCGCAAACAATTTGCATATTTTTTGAACTATTCATAATGAAAGCCCAATCAAGTCCAAAACTTGATGGCAGTAAGCTATGAACAATTTTAGATCTATGGTTCAATGGTAATTTCCAAATTCGATATCAAATATCGCTCCCACTATAAGTTATAGGATAATTTTCTTCGAAAAGAAAACAACAGAATCATTAAGTATCAAATACTTTGTAAATGATTCTGACATCCTATTGAACTTATACGGAATATGACTAAGGGTATTTTCATCTTATTAATTATGTAGTTCCATCACAGTTTATCACTCTCACATTTGACTTCAATAAATCAAGTCTTTTCTATAATTGTCAACATCCGATGTTACACATCAAGTAATAAAATAATTTTATTACTTTGAATCGTAGAAAAGATATTATATCAAATAGAATATCTTATTTTATTAAATAGAATAAATGATAAACTTTTACGTGTACCTCCAAGGCGCAAGTACTTTAAAATCATATAACCATTATACAAAAGAAAGATTCAAATCTTAAATTTGTTAAGATTAGAATTTTCTACCTATACATATCATATATGTCACTGTAGAAACCAATGGAACCTTAATTAAAGAGATGAATTAGTGTTACTGGAGCATAACCCCAAGAGTATTGAAAACTAATTCGATAACACTCAATATCAACGAATCAAATCATATAAGATTCAATTACTCCCACTGACCAATTCCATCAAGATGGAATCATAGAAGTTTAATATTGAGTAAAAATCACATTCATTAAATAACTTTAGAATTAATTGCCTTAAATTCATATGTTTGATCATATCATATATCTTTGAACAATTGAAATAGTCACTATGAATTTCAAAGTTATAGTTTTCAACACTTCAAATAGAATATTTTTGAACCATTCAAAAATATTATATTCGCATTTCATCAGAAACATATTGAAAGTTCTCGAACTATTCAAGATGTTCAATAAATATTCTTTTCGAAACTCGCAACTAAGTCATGACTAGGGATGGCAATTTTACCCACTTACCCGCAAACCGCCAAAACCCGCCCGCAATGGGTAGGGTTTGGTAAATATATTAGTGGGCATGGTGCGGGTTTGGTATTTTAAAATAGAACCCGCTGCGGGTGCGGTGCGGGTTTGGTATTTTAGTAAAATATGCGGGTACCCGCATACCCGCAAAAATTAACAAAAAAAAATATAAATGGGATTTGTGGGCTTATGGCCCGTGGGCCGTGACTTGTTTTGTGATTTGTTTAAATCTGAAATCATGTTTTATGATTTCTTATTGCATATGCTGTGCGCCTGTGCGTGCTGACAAACAAAACCTAATTACTCATCTCAACTCTCAATTCCCAAGCCCTAGCCGCAGCAAGTCAGCAACCTGCTCACTGGTCCTCAATCCTCACTCCTCAGTCCTCAGTCCTCACTCGACTCCTCAAATCCTCATCTTTGATTCATCAACCTGCTCACTGGTATAATGGTATATCATTTCATTTTTTAATTTTTAATTTGACTGTATTTCGTCTTTTTTAATTTGGGTTTTGTTTATTTGTTTTGAGATAATTTAATCCTAAAGATCCTAAGCTTTTATTTTCAAAGCTTATCAGTTCAAAAATGTATAGTACATTTTTATGATATTTATTTTCTTTTTTCGTGGACTGGCTCAATTCCTAGCATAACCCTTTCAGAACTATATAATGCAGTGGGTGAAAATAAAAAGTCTAAACTAAGAGTGAAAATAAATTTATGTTTTTTGTTACTAGATGAATGTTTATGCGTTTAGCACTTTAGCTCCTTTACTGCCTATTTATTGTGTTTCATTCATGTGACTTCTATTTTACAGACTGTGATATCTAAATTGTAATGCAAATAGTTCTTGAATACAAACTCGTTAGAATCCTGAGATGACCAAACCCGCAAAAAATCCGTTGGGTACCAATGCGGGTTTGGTAATTTGTTTTTATTTGCGGTGCGGGTTTGGTAATGAAAATTAAAACCCGCATTGGGTATGGTGCGGGTTTGGTAATTTGTTCACATATGCGGGTGCGGGTTTGGTAATGACAAACCCGCACCATACCCTACCCACTGCCATCCCTAGTCATGACAATTCATTAACTAAGTTACGGAGGAAAGAAAACTATCTAAGGTAATTTCTAATTCATTAAACTACATACATCCAATGTATTAGTCTAATAAGTCTTGTGGTACAATGACGATCATTGGTTAAATGTGATTTAATCACATCTTGAACACAATATTCATTAAATGGATAAGGATATATGGTGTGATCTCGTATCAGACCATCCTTTACCATACAGAATAAGCATCTTATACTTTTGTGATAAAATCTCATAAAGCACTGTTCTAAGTTATTTAGTTAACCGAATATATTTTTCTTAATGTTTATCTTTTCATTAATGACACTACTAGTCATATTAAAATATGTAACAACTGTTTATTTTAGAACAAGTAACTATCCAATAGTCACAAGTTCTGATATCAAATATCAAAACAGTTACTAAACATTATTTTAAATAACTAGACGGAAGATCTAGTATCCAATACCTATAATTGTCGTATTGTGAGAATCAATATTCTCTATACACAACTATACACATCTCATTTCTTAAGCGTTATAATTTGCATTCAATTATTCACAACAATTGCAAATGATTGATTAGCAAACTGTGTCAAACACTCGACTTCTAAAAGTCACTAAAGCCAAGAAACGTCATTATAAGATAAACAAATACTAACGGGGTTTTCCTAATGCCAGTCAAGAATCTCGAGATATGAACCAATTCAAGTCAATTCTCACTGCATAAGAAACTATTCTTACTAGATAACTATATCCAAAACAGATATCTATTTAGATTACTAATCGTGACTTAGTAACTAAGTCACTAACCATCTTGATTTTTCAAGAAAATCGGAACAACAGTTCCCGATGGTTTGAACTAATATAACAATATCTAAGTCTACTGTCATTCTAGAACCTATTCTAGAAATACGCAACCATAAGTAAAGTCAGAAAACATATTCAAGTAATATGTTATGCAGTGGATTAGAAGTATAAATCTATAAACAATATAGAATAGAGGAAAACAAAACAGCAAATTTCATAAAATTACACACTACTTTAGTTATGGATTTTTAACCCAGCAGTGTCTCCCACTACTTTACGTAATACCGTAATCCCCAACGGAGAAAGAGAATTCAATAATTAAATCGAATTCCATAGTGAAAGTAGGATCCTATGAATATATTTTGACTTACAGCTTTGGCACGATCTCGCCTACGTATATTCATTAAGTAGATAACTCATTGTCAATCACTCACCAGTGACTCTTGATTTTGGTCCTGACTGTTTCTCGTTATGATAGCTTTGGCACGTTCACAAGGAGGCGTATCAAGGCTTCACTTGCCAATGACAAACTCAAGCTACCGATGTAGTCCTGACAGCTTTGACACGTTCAGGATTTCCACTTTCACTTGAATTTGTCTAGTATCATCATACAACCGGTATGGATAAAATTCAATCAACTACACCCTCACTGCTTTGGCACGATCTCGAATGCAGCCATAGAAAGTTACCCATAAACCGTATTGACAAGACGGACTAAGAAACATGCATCCAATACACGTTACTTTACAGTCTTATTTTAAGCGGGGATATTCCTCAAGGAAGCATTGATCCACATCAAATGTAGAATTATAATCTAAATCATTTTCTAAACAACTCAATTATACCTTAGAAAACATAACTCAATTTAACCATTAAATTTATGTTACGTTTCCGTTAGCGTAGAACCGAAAAGTCAATAAACATATAGATTACATGCATGTGAAAATATTAAAAGTGGATTACATATCGTATATCAAGAATGACTAATGTAATGGATGAAGCATCACACATGCTCAGATACCATTTTTGTTGGGGTTTTGGACGAAGGGTGCGACGGAAGCGCTGTTGGGGCGAAATCATAATTTTATAACTTTTTAAATTACCGAACAAACTATTCAATATCCAATATGAATAATTCATTCATATTTCACCTAACCACATTTATTCGAAATCAATAACGACATAAATAGTTAAGAAACGTCGCGAAACTTTTACGAAAATATTTTTCCGTAAAATGTCTTAAAACGCATTTTTGACCGAACCGACCACCCAACACTTATGGGGACTGCCCAGGTCAGCCCAAATAGTGTTAGGGAAGTTCATGGGCTGCCCGAACAGTGATAAATTCATTGTTTGAATAGTCGTCACCCGATTGGCTCAAAAGTCACCCGGTAACGCCGTTTTTCACCGTTTTCGGTTATTTCAACTCCGAAACAATTTACGCAATTGTTCCAACACCCAAAACACTTCCAATACATTCATAAGGCATTATTTTCATCACCATATGAACAATATTTACATATCTGATCCAAAAACCAAAAATACCAATTTTTTATGTTTTAAATCCAATTTTTCAAAATTAATCTAATTAATCAAAACACCAATCAAAGTCACCACATATGAACCACCCAAGAACAATTCTAGGCATTACAAGAGTGGTTATAACACTCTAAAATGACAACATGTCATCAAATAAATAAATTGGATACATATTACAATAATAAGACCCAAAATACTTCTCACATGCATCATCACTTCCAAATCCATCCACCAAAACCAAAATCCCCAATTTTCACAAACAAAGGAACCCTAGAACTATTCTAACAATTCAATAAAATAAGAAACAAATTTCCAAGCTTAGGGTTGTAGAAGATTACCTTTAATATCTTGATTTCCTAAGTTTTTTCTTGAATTTTCCTTCATTTTCTTCATGATTTGATCAAACAAATCTTAGGGTTTTTTTCTCTTAGGTGTTTCGGCCATGGTGGAGATAAAGATGAAGAAATTTTTTTTCTAATTTAAAAGGGTGATGACTGACTAAGTAGGGGCAATATGGTCATTTTTGAATTTTAAATCAATTAAATAATATTAAGCTTTTTGATAGCAAATCAAATTTGCACACATTTAGCTTAATCAAATCATGCCATGTGTTTCAATAATAATTAAACATATTTCATAACATTTATGAAATATATATATTATTTAACTATTCAAATATTTAACAATTAAATATCTAAATAAATAATTAATATAATTATTATTATATATGTATTTTTATTTACATTAAATAACAAATACATATATTAATGGCATGTGTCAAAATCTCATTTGACAATTAATTAATGTGTATTTAATCAAATTATGTATCAAATACAAATACACAATAATTACGATTGACCAAAATCCATTAAAGCATGTGTTATCATTTAACCGATTAAACGATTCGAATTAGCTCATTTGATCCGATAAAATTTTATGAATAATCTGTATTATTCATAACGCGTTGCCCAAGTGCTCAACGAGTACACTTCATATTGTGGGACTCTCTAAGTTTAGGTTTATCCGTCACGAAATCCAATTTCGTGTCCATAATTCACCCACTCATGAATTATGATGACCACTGATAATCTCGCTAAACTATGCAAGTCGAGGTCATTGCATACGTATAATCCCTCCATTACAGGCTATGCATATTATACTTGGGATATAGATAAAAACGTCAAATCTGTTCGGTATAATATAGTCTACTTTCAATTTACGATCTCTAAATAACACTCGGAATTGATTTATGAAGTTATACCACGGCCATGGATTTACTATATCGTAAACACGTGCAAGATGTCTATGCCCTGTACACAGGACTGACGAATTCTATCTTGATACATACTGGATATCCTGATCATCAATCCACACCCAACGAACAGGCGGAGGTCTGATCTAAATAGATCGGTGACGTGACTGCCATCAAAGTGTGGAGGATAACTCATATATCCCACTGTGATATCTCAAGTCGAAGGACCACTATGCTCGCTCAACTCGAGAATATTCCTATTGACGTTGGTGTACCATCTATTAGGAAATCTTCAGTGAGTCGTTCAGTGTTTATCAAATCTTGACCAGGAACTTTATTTAAGGATATACATCTTATAGCGATGCTTCCCAATGTCAATTACAAACTACGTTGTAACTGCGCATTACATTGTAAATCATAGGGTCTTTGTCTAATATACAAATATCACTAAATCAGATTTAGTTTCAATCTAATCATAATTAGATATCTAATCGCAATTAGATCGAATATGTGTATAAAAACAATAGGTGCTACCATTAAATAAGTAATATTATGGAAAATGGAATTGCTCGTATTCATGAATCGGACATAAATACGATCCTGATTGGTACTCTGAGCACCAACCCTAATATTTTTTTCCCTAAATTCACCATTACACGTCATCTCCACTACTTCTCTACCTTGGGGTGTTAACCCCTCGTAGAAATAAGCAATCATCCTCTATGTTGAAACCCGTGATGTGGACAAACATTCAACATCTCTTTAAACCTCTCACAACATCGGTAAAGTGTTTCCCCCAATTCTTGTGTAAAGGTTGTGATTCTCCTCTTAAAGCAGTTTATCTTGTGAGGAGGAAAGAATTTTTTCAGAAACTGTTCTTGCAAATCATCTCATGTTCTAATGGATCCTGACCTAAGGTTCTGCAGCCAAATTTTAGCTTTATCCTTTAAAGGAAAGGGAAAAAACTTTAATCGAATTATATTCATGCTGTAATTTTGGTATGTCCATGTGTTAAATACCTCTTCAAATTTCTTTAAGTGCTGATAAGGATTTTCTGATTCTAGACTATGGAATGTGGGTAAACGTTGGATGACACCTGGCTTAAAATTGAAACGTGCTGCATCTGGGGGGAAAAATACAAGATGATGATCATGTCCTAGCGAGATTCATGAATTGTCTGAGTGTCCTAGATGATTAAGATCGCCATGTTGAGACTCGTTTTCTTCCTGATCAACTGGGTTTTCAACTCGGGTAGTGAATTTTCATTTTGGTTTCGACCATTTTGACCGCCGATAAAGGTGATGGATACTCTCTATTTAATCTATCGCTAGATGATCGAGACCAGTGTTTTATGCAACCTAAATGCAAACTATATGATAAAATTTAAAAATACAAATGAGCTTCTTACAAAAAGGGAAAAAAAATTAATGAAAGAAAAAAAGTTAACATAAATAAAAAAAATGTAAATGTAGTGTTAAAAAAATGAGATACAGAAAAATACAAATAAAATAAAAAAATTATAAAATAAAAGAAAATAAAAGAAATTTTTTTACAAGGATGTTAAATTATTAATCTATCTACTAAATTATATTCCCCGACACGACGCCAAAAACTTGACACGCTCAAAAAGCAGTTCTTTACTCCCAAGTATAAGAGTATCAAAATAATAATATAACCATGGAATAAATAATAATTTGAGTGAAAAGAAAAAGATTGAGTTGTTTGAAGTGATTGAAAATTTGACTGCAGTAATAAAATAAAATAATGGGATTAGGAGATCCACTTTTAATATTTCAAATTTAAAAATCTCACTTTTTATAATATGTAAATTGTCATTATTACCTAATTAATTTATTTCAGAAATTAATTATGCCAAAACATATAAAACCAGCCATAAAGGTGGTGATAACTTTTGTCTATAACAAGTCCTTTTAGGTACTCAATTATGCCAAATAAATAAAACCAGCCATAAAGGTGGTAACAAAGTTTGTCAATAATTAATCCAGATTTAAATTAAGTATTAATCATTAGATTATAATTTATATATTATAATATAAGTGAGATTAATATATATTTTCATTTTAAAAGCTTCACCATTTACCACAGTAGTATGAAATTAGATACTCATGATTTTAATAAAAACGCACATAATTTTATTACTAAAATAAAAAAATTACAAGAAAGCTTAAAAAAAAAAAATACACAAGAACTAAAACTCCACAAATTCTCAGAGAAAACTATGGTATTCGGGCTGAAGAAAATGAAGTGCATAGCACCTCTATTTATAGAGGTGCTCAACACCTCTTACGAATGCAATTGTATTCATTCTTATATATATATACATATTGGACTTAAATAATTACATATAACATACTTTAGATTTTTCATCAATTTCGGTATTGAAAACTTCTGAATTAGAGAGTTTTGTCAGCAGTAAAGTTTTAGATCTTTGAATCTTCTTTCATTTGGAACTAGAATCACTTCAATCCAATATCGGAGAAAACAGTTATGACCAAAATACAAAAAATACGCAGGGTTGAAATTTCTGAATTTGTACACTGTTAGAACACCATTTCAAGTTTTTGGCCTCCAAAATCCAAATGTCATGTTCAATTTTCTAATTACACATCCAAAGTATTATTTCACCTACATAAGAAATAAAAATCACAATAAAAATATATAAAACATAAATTTAATTATTATGCTAAATTAAGAGGATTAATGAAACTATAAGTGTAAAATGATTGATTTTTCTTTTAATAAATGTGCACTTTTTAGTTTTCATCATGAGTGTTTCTATAGAGTGGTTTTTGTAGATATATTTTTGGACAAAAAATAAGTAGTAGAGCATAAATGCTATTAAACTTGGACCTTAATTCCGAGGCCCCGGGCTCGTGTGGCAGTTGTCGAGGCTCATTTCTTAAAAGTCGGCCTTCCAGATGATCGCGGGCATAAAACTCGATAATTGGAATGTTTACGTACAACGACATAACGATATGTTACAAAAGTTAATAAGCATCCGCAATATAAAATAAGTGACACAAAAGGGTGAACATACACGCGCGCGATGATTCGTGGCAACGAGAATCTACACAGGACAAGCGAGTATGAAAACTAAGAATTTTCTTAATATCGTGTCTGTTACATGGATATCTTCATGGCTAAAGCCCACAAATCACCGATGCTCAAGGCCACACTTTTGCTCAAATAGTCACCCCCCCCCTAGAAAAAAAGATTGTAAAAATAATATTGCACAAGCGGCACAAGGAAATGCGCATAGTGCTTGAGTTATCACATCCTCCTCCCTTCAAAAGTGTGAAATATTAGGAAATTGACTATGTGATCGAAAATATTACAATACAAATAGTCATGGGCTTTATTAATGACCTTAGACAAACTTGATCTGGTGATCTGAAATACAAGATCAATTACATTGCGGCAAAAAGCGGCTAGCGGTAAAGGTGACTTTATCATGAATGTGGCTTGTGGCAAAAATGGCTTGCGACAACAAATCCGATGCTTACAGCAACACATGTAGACTGCGACAAATGTATGTGGCTTGCCTCGAATATAGCTAGCAGCAAACCAACCGGTTACACCTCACCAACCGCTTATGTGTACTATTCTCAAGATCGATCATGTCTAACGATGATCGGGAAGATGTGAAATTCATTCACACTATGAGCTTGTTTTGTATACTAAAGTCAAGGAAAGGTACGAATGAAACTCCTTTATGGGATCGTAATGCGGGAACACTCATATCTTGTTATTGCTATAACACAAGTTTATTTTTATTATTTTATATTTTTTGCATCATTAATTATATTCAGTTTATTTTTCTTATTCTTTTTTTAGGGTTCTTTCTGTTTTTTCAATTAATAATGTTTCGTGTTTAATTCTTTTTCCACATATCAGCCACTAATTAGCTACTGAACAGGGAAAACATTTGAAGGGAAAACAAATCATATCATAAATAATATTAAAACGAAAAACTAGAACAAGACAACTGACTTTTTTTTTTCCCAATTTGGTCCTAAAATAATAAAGTCACTCTGCCAATATTTGCTGACTGTAATTGCCTGTCTTACTTATCTCTTAAATCTTAATTTACTTACTTTTTATTATTGCCCACGCTAAACACACAGTCACACACCTTAGGTTGACCAATAACAACACGTTAGCATTTAGTTAACCAATTCACAAAATGATTATTTTATCCTAAATCTTTCATCAAAGTCCCTATAAGCGGCGGCTCGTGATTAACAATATTAGGGTTAATAATCGGTCGGGTCAAGATTTACTAACCTTGATTCTAGTCCAATTAAATAATCAAGATAAAAAATCATTCTGAAATTTTATTAGATTTTTTAATAAGGATTGAATATTATCTAAAATCTTGATCAGATTTTATAATCATGATTGTTTTTTTTTTTTTTTTTTTTTTTTTTTTTTGTCTTGAATCCCTGTCAATTTCTCTAAACACTAGAGTATAAACTGGCAATGGGTGAGACTATTTGCACTCTAACAATTTCTTTGAATATTCTATTACTCTATATACTCGTAGGATAACTTTAAAATTTCGACTTTTACTTTATACCCTTTTGGTATGTAGGAAAAAAAACCTCACTTACATCATTAATTTTTTTTTTAACTCTACACACTCATTAAAGTGTTAAATACACTAAAAAAACAACTTAAAACAATCATTTCTAACAAATTTTATTTGATTTAGATTCGATTATAAAACAAAAAAATTATTATTATTATTTTTGTAAATATTACTTTTCATTTTCATTATCAATAGTTTTAATATATAATATTTTCATTATTACAAAAATAAAACTTTCAATTTTTAAACATAAATCAATGAAATATTTTATATACAGGATAACGGTTGCAAAATGTTTAGGACTTCC
The DNA here is from genome assembly GCA_019454045.1 of Zanthoxylum bungeanum. NCBI lineage: Eukaryota > Viridiplantae > Streptophyta > Magnoliopsida > Sapindales > Rutaceae > Zanthoxylum > Zanthoxylum bungeanum. The sequence continues at coordinate 25,814 of SKCR01050653.1, forward strand.
GACGCTGATATATGAATACATGATGATTTATACTATCGGAGTACTCGTGTTTTTTTTTAAAACATTTGCACATGAATCTGCAATTTTCATTTTTTATATTCATTGTATAGGAATTACAAGTTCATTTGATGGTGTCCCCTTGAGGTCATAAGTTCGAATTCAGTGAGTACGTTTCTTGTAAGAACATGTGACAGTAAAGAGTTTAATCTGCTCCGCTTAATCCCCGTAAAAAATGATTTGATGACGGAATTTCTAACAATTCCAAAAAAAAATATAGTAGTTAAAATCCTCTATCTACCCACATGTCCTCTCTCTTGATTGTGTCAATAACTTTTTGGATTTATTTTGTGTAATTGAAAGTGTGAGGTTCAAGATCTTACATTGAGGTTTTGGGTTCGAATCCACGAACTGTGTTTTTTGTAAGAGTCTGAGACAGACGTGGGTTTTACCTGCTTCGCTTAAGCCCATAAGGGGTGATTTGACGGTGAGATTTCCAACGATTCTAAAAAAGAAATATTAAATAAGTGTTCATAATGATTGTTTAAAGAAATATCATAAGTTGTCCTTAATAATAATTTAAATTATGAATATTTTAGTGATAAATAATTTTATTAAACTATGAATATCCAAATAATTTTTTAGAGATAAAATAACTTCACCGGGCAAATTAGGCTACATATATAGCAATAATATTATTCAGACAAAACTTAGAAAATAATTACTGTCTTGGTCATGAGCAAATTATTTGCCCAATTGGTTAGTAAATTAGTAATGGGCACAACATAAAATGAGAAGATTGTTGACGCCGGCGGAGCACAAACAGAAAATTGAAAGGACCCAATTGCTCAACTTCATTGGTTGGTTGCTTTTCCCAAAGATTCTCGGACTCATAACGCAACAAAAAACGAGTCTTATTAATTTGCCTTTGCCCATTTCTTTTGTCTTCACAAGTTTCTTGTCTTAAAAAATCTCAGCTTTCCTCTTTGCCTTAAAAATGGTGGCCGATTCCAAGGCTAAATCTGACATCTCCTTCGCCGGAACTTTCGCCAGCAGTGCTTTTGCCGCTTGTTTTGCTGAGGTTTGTAGTGATCTCAGATTGTTTCGTTTGATGTTTTTGTGATATGTCTGATAAATGGCACCCAAATGGTCAAAATGTTTGTTGGGTATCTTTCATTTGCATGTAAATTTGTTTCATTTGATCATTTGATCCCCATGAATTGCATGATTATAATAATGTTTTGGGGCGAGTTTGGATTTTGAATTATTTTTTGGTTATCTTAGTAATTGAGTTCTGATTTAATGCATCAAAGATAAGATTTTGAATGTGGATGGCTGTTTTTTCATAGCCCGAAATTTCTAAGTATTAAACAAGTTTGACATTTGAGTAAGATTATATATTACTGTATATAGAGCTGGGATAAGATGCTATTCTGATTGATTAACTATGTTGTGTGTTAAATTGACTAGTTAAATTGGCATCGCACTTGTTATACTCCTGTGTATATCTAGGCTTTGAAGTATTTGTATTGACCAAATTTACTTGATTATGATGTAGCTTTGTACTATTCCATTGGACACTGCTAAAGTAAGGCTTCAGCTGCAAAAGAAAGCTGTTGCCGGGGATGGATTGGCGTTGCCAAAATACAAGGGTATGTTGGGTACAGTTGCTACCATTGCTAGGGAAGAAGGTATGGCGTCACTCTGGAAAGGCATTATCCCAGGATTACATCGCCAGTGCTTATTTGGAGGGTTAAGGATTGGATTGTATGAGCCTGTGAGTTTTGAATCTATATCTTGTGTTCTTGTTTTTGTAGATATTTTGTTTGCCTGCTGATATTCATTACATGTTTGTGAACTGCATGATTGACAGGTTAAGACGATGTATGTAGGCAAAGACTTTGTTGGAGATGTTCCTTTAAGCAAGAAAATACTTGCTGGACTTACAACTGGTGAGCATAGTGGTGGATGTTTTTTATTTTGTTTCTGCATGCCCACAGAAAAATCTTACCAACTTGTTAGGTGTTCATGTCTGACGCAAGTGGACTTGAATCTTTGTTTTTTGGATCTTTTCAATAAATGCGCTATTTTATGCTGGTACCAATTCCTTTGCCTTTTGAATCCTAAAGATGTTTCATCTCAAAAACAGGTGCTCTTGGGATCATGATAGCAAATCCAACCGATCTTGTGAAAGTAAGACTCCAAGCTGAAGGGAAATTGCCTCCTGGTGTGCCGAGGCGCTACACTGGGGCATTGAATGCTTATTCCACAATTGTGAGACAGGTTGTGTATCTAACCTAGGAAAAACAATATGGAGGCATGGGTTTAACTATATCTTGTGTTTCTAACTTACTTTTCTGATTCTTAGGAAGGATTTAAGGCTCTTGGACTGGAGTTGGACCCCCAACTTGCACGAAATTCTATCATAAATGCTGCTGAACTAGCCAGCTATGATCAAGTGAAGCAGGTAATCTTAGTTCATATTCATTCAATTCTTTTCATTTTATAGAATTCAACCTTTTATGCAAGTTCTAACTACTTGTTTCAATGCAGACAATATTGAAGATTCCAGGGTTCACATAATGTTGTCACCCATATCCTTTCTGGTCTAGGGGCTGGTTTTTTCGCTGTTTGTATTGGTTCCCCAGTTGATGTGGTACGCTATCTACTTTCACATCTGATTTTATGGTTCGAGTATTTTTGGGTTCCTTCTATATATTATGTAGATAATTTGCCAATGACACCCTGTTATATGTACATAGTTGTTGAGGTTAAGATTATATAGTATTGTATATTGGGTTTAGCATCTATATTTTGTTAGTAATTATCATCGATGGCATACTCTTGAAGTACAGCTCATATGAGAAAATATTTGATTGAGAGCAGATGATTTCGCTGTCTCTGTTTGTGAACATGTTTAGTGGCATGCCGCCTTTTCTTAATGTCTTGAAATCTTGCTAATTTATTTGTGTTTTTTCCTCTTTACAGGTTAAGTCTAGAATGATGGGGGATTCTGCTTATAAGAGCACACTGGATTGTTTTATTAAGACTTTGAAGAATGATGTATGCCCATTTGTTTCATTTCTTCTTACACCTCTTTCTTGTTTTGGGAGACAATCCACCACCTATACAGTTATATAAGTATATCCTAACGTTTAGTTCGGTTTAAACTTTGTCCTTCATTAGCTAATTATCTTCCGCATAATGTTAAAGTGGGCCTTCACTTGAGGATCTGATGGAAGGAAAACAGTTTAAAAAAGAATTTTAGCTTACAGCATCTTATGTTTGTTGCAGGGACCTATGGCATTTTATAAGGGCTTTATCCCAAACTTTGGAAGACTAGGATCATGGAACGTGATTATGTTTTTAACCTTAGAGCAGGTACAAGTTACCAAATATTGTTTCTCCATTTCGTTATCAATTTCTCCATATGTTGCTTGTTGTCGCTTTTAGTTTGCTGCCTTTAAATCTTGGCCAACTGGTTGAGAAAGATGTATTCAATCAATTTCCTATTGAATAGCTGTGGGAAATGCATGATAACAACTAAACAACAGAAAAATCTAACTCAACTCTCAAGCTTGAAAGTTGAGGGTTGTCTTATTCTTATATTCTTCGACCAAAATCAGTTCTCAGGTGATGTAAGATATTTTTCCTCAACACTCCCGCTCACGTGTAGGCCGTGTGGGCCCACCCGTACATGAGATTGGATCTAATATCATATTGAAATTCATAGGCCTAACTCAACGCAAAAGTTAACTTGAGAGTTGAGGATTGTTTAATGCTTATATTCTTAGACTAAGATCACTTCTCAACCGATATTGGATAGTACTTTTTTATTCATTATTTGTGGACAATTTGCTTAATTATTCTCCTGTTTTCTTTTGCTGCCTCTTTTCATTACAGGCTAAAAAGTTTGTCAGAAACATAGAATCATCTCGAGCTTAAAAATGGTTGTCAATTCGCGGTTTATGAGTTTTGCATGGGAATTGCCAGAAAAGTTATTTATAGAACAATAAAGTTCTTACATGTCATTGTTCTCCTCATTTAGCAGCTGAGATGAGGAGTACCGGCAAGAGACAATTGATTGAAAATAGAGATTTTAGTCACTCAGAAACATTGAAATAATTGTCATATTGTTTTATGGGATTTGGCATTAATTTCTTTCATCCCATTAATAAAATGAAAAAGAAATGGGTGATTTCCCCTTCTGGGAATAAATGCTTATTTTATTTTATTTTACTTGTAGCCTAATGATAATCCATTTTTCCTGTCGAGATTTTTATTTGCTGAGTTAGTTGGAACTGGGGGTTTTTCAAATTTTTTTTGGACCCGATCGGGTCGGGTCAAAAATCGCGGGTTGGATCGTGTCAACATAATATATTGTAAATATAATATATATATTTTATTGATACAAACTTTACAATATATGTATGTAGCTGCGTTGGTAAAGGCCGTGGGTTGATATCTCCTTAAACTTTGGTTCTAATCCCATCCCCAACATTTTTAATTTTAAACAAAATTTCCAAATTTGAGCTTGCTGAGACTCGAACTTGAGGCTCTTTGATGACCAAACAATTACTTTGCCATTCCAATTACAACTAATTTTGGTTAAAATTGTATGATTACAATTATATTATAATTTTTTCGGGTCGGGTCCAACCCGATTTTTTTTGCCCAAACCCGTGACCCGATCCGAAATTTTGGTCGGATCGGGTCGGGTCGAAATTTTGCAATTTTTTTTACTGGACCCGCGCGGATCAGGTCGGGTCGGGTCGCGGGTTGACCCGACCCTATGAACACCCTAGTTGGAACCCATAGACATTATTTGATTTAATGGTGGGAGTGGGCATGCTAAAGTTGATTTTTTTTTTTTTTTTTTTTTTAATTTCTCTTTTCTTCCATGATTTCAACTCGGATGGCAATAAATGCTTTTTATGTTTGGTGTTTCCTTTTAAATAATAGATGAAGGTCCAACTTTGATACTAATAAAAAGTTTTTCCCATGGAATACAAATTTGCTATGAAGACATGGGTTCCAATCCAATATGCATTTGTTTTTGTTTTTGTCTTCATCTCTATCTTTGTTTTCTTAAACAATTTTATATTGTATTAATGTTATATACACAAAAATACACATTCAAATTATCTCACAGAACTCTTGTAGCAAGCATCAACAACTAACAAGGAACATAAATTGGTTAAGATGTTTGGCAATCAAAAGCTTAAAAGCTAGATATATGCAATGACAATAACTTCTTAAATACAAATTGAAGAGAAATTAAACCGTTGGAAAATGCATGTTTAATAAAAAAATAAAATAAAATATATGCATTCATCAATGGATGAAAATATTTAAAATAGTAATGCTAGAGTACAAAAGTTCAATATATAAGCGAATTATAGCTGATCGCGATTTTCACACGTTACGCAAGCGCATATATCGCTCAAGTAGTATAAAAAGTTATCGATCCCACGAGGACTTATCACCTACGTTATTAATTGTTAAGACCAATTACTTACGAGTATCTAATTAAAATTAAATGTGACTTTTGAATTAAGTTTGAACTAAGATTAAGGAAAATAAATATAACTTGATAATTTGTAGAAATAATCAATATGAGGAAGCATCTAGGGTTTTGAATCCACGAGTATTATTCTAAAGATGAATTGGTTATCCTATATTTGTGTAATATATTGGTTTATTAACCCGAAACACTAAGATATCCACAAGATGGTCGAGTGAAAATATCCAAAGTAAATTTATTAACTATATTTCTATGTCAACTAAATCACCTCAAACTCATTACGAACAAGTTTCAATTATGGCTACACCCGCCCTACATGTATATTACTATACTGGAGGGAAATCCCTAAGATGAGATCGTGTACTATTGAATCTAAGGCTAAACCTAAAATTCATTTGTCAAGTTCATCTAAGTTTACCACATCAATCCTATTGGTGATCAGGCAACAGGAAGGATTAAACATAAGATTCAATAAATAAACCAAAACATCACACATAATATAAGAAAATCAATTTATAAGTTCATAAATACAGGTTTCATCACAACCCAGATTGAAGGTTTAGTTACTACACATGCTCAGAAACTCTAAATATTTAAGCAAAGATAAACAAAACATTAAGGAAGTAAAGGAAAGAAGAAACTCTGTCGAGATCCTTTGATATGTTCTTGGCTTCTCCTTCAAAAATCTCTCTTGGAGGCTGTAATTTTATGTTCTGAAATTCTCCTCTCATAGCTTCGTCACGTGCATTCTTTTATAATATCTCATCCATAATGACTTAAAATAAATTCTCAATATTTTAGGATTCTTCACTTTTTAACTCTTCTAATTTAATCTGTTTCCAAATTAAATTATTTCTTCAATTGTCTTCCTTGTCGCATGAGAATTTCCCAATTAACAGCTTTTATTACCCTCTTTCACTGCTTATTTCCAAAACCTATTTAAATTCACACAATAAAATAAATTAAGATAAAATAAATAAAATAAATTATCAATTAATTTAAAATTAAGTAAAAATGTAATGAAATAATAGATAAAATATAAGCACATCAAATACCCCAAACTTAATATTTTGTTAGTCCTCGAGCAAAAACTAAAAGAAATAAAATTAATAAACAAAAAAAAAACTGATTAAAAAACCACTTTCGTAGGGATCATGATTGCATTTAACATATGCAACAAACCTTTAAACCCCTAGGCGGTCCTAGTGGACGAATTATAGTCTCGTGAGGGCTTACATCGACGACACCCACAGACGTCATTTACACACACATGCAATCACACACAAATACAAAAATTAAATAACTAAATAAAATTATCCTCGGAATTGCACACAATATTGTCATCAGAGAATATTTTAGTAACGACAACCAAGAATCTTCAAAGTACCCAACATAACTCAAATCCAAATTCTTGAATAAATTATCTAAGCCAGACCCACAGTGTGTGTGTGTGAAGGTCTAGTCACAGCTCGATCCCCAAGTAAGTCAACTTAGTGATTTCATCTTAAAAATTGGGATCTGATGGGTCAAACCAACCTATATATCTCAAAATATGATTTTATTTGCTTTTTTTTTTCTGCTTAGTATGATACGATTCTTATTTTTTTCTTTTTTTTCACACACCTACCCTTTAAGGTAGCATTTCTCCTCATGGTGGTCCTAACACTCTCCCATGGGTAGCTTCACACTTATCGGTTATAAGTGGTTTAACTTTTTTTTATTTATTTATTATTTTTTCACATCCATTATTTTATTTTTCTTTCATTTTTTTAACCATACCATACATCATAACACTAGCAAACAAAGATAGACATCAAAGCAAACGATCATTCATCGTAAAGTAATTTCTCAAACTAGTCACCTTGCCAACCACCTCGGTTTTTACTGCTAGAAACCTATTGTGCAGTTATACGAGTCTAACCTAGATCACCTACTTAAGGCATCAGATAAAAGTAAATTGAGCATTTATCGTTTCTAAGATATCATCATAAAGCAAACAAACTCATCATGTGAACTATGTTTCACTACCACATGACAATTTTTTTATAGCAAGAATTAACTAGCACAACACATGCACACACCCCAAACTTAAAATTTGCATTGCTCTCAATGTAAAATAAACTTAAAGCAGGAGAGAAAGGAAAAACACTATCGTGCATGAGGTGTACCATTCTTCGACACCATTAGGTCCCGAGTCACGATGCCACATGTAGTTGTGCGACGAGCTACTGATTCAATATTTGAGCAAACTACAATAGTGCAAACTGGATGGTTTGTGTCAGAAGCTGCATAAGTACACATGCAATATTATGAAACACACAAGTAACACAGAAAAATAAAAATGAAAATGAAAATTAATAAATGAAATAATTAAATAAAATAATGAAATTAAACATAATTGCGTGGGTTGCCTCCCCGCTAGTGCTAAGTTTAACGTCTTCAGCTAGACGTAACCACCCAATTGGTCATGGTGGTTCCCTTGGAAGCTTAGTAAATCGAGATATGACCGCCCAATGCTTGCTCCTTTGTTGTTCACAGGATGACTAGAACTGAGCGTTCTGTGGCGGTGGTCTGTCTATGTACTGTCCCCCAGGATCTATCAACGGTTTAGCAAACGTTGATGAGCGGAAAATATATCACATTTTACCGTCCATTTGACCTAATATTTTATTTAGTTTCTCGAGTTTGATGAACGTTTTGATGTGTTTTTATATTTTTTGCAAATAAATAAAGATTTAGGACTCAATGAAATCAAATCGGGGCTAAAACGATGAAAATCGGACGAAAAATGACAAAATGGGAATTTCTGCACATGACGCGCCGCGACGCGCATACCTCTTTGCGTCGCGATGCGCCTCTATTATGAGCCTGCCGATATTTACTGTTCGTGTGTCGCGACGTAGATCACCTACGCGTCGTGTTGGGCGTTGCTCCGTGGACACGTGTCAAGATATCAGAAGAACGGGTTGACAGCTCATCGAGTCACGACGCACAAACATATTTTTTGCCTATAAATAGAATTCGATTTCATTAAGAATTTTCATACTTTCTAGAAGGTTCTGAATAAGGATCTGAGGACTGTATCTTATTTGTTTATATTTTTGTATTTTTAATTATGTACTTTTATTTCTAGTTTTAATAATAGTTTATTTTTTTATTTTTATTTTATGTTTCATACTTAATTTCCGCTGGGGGAAAGGTGAAATATTTAATATGATTATCTAGTCAATCTCACTTAATTTATAATATGGAAATTGTAATCTAATCACATGGATTAAAAGTTAATACCGCCTTAATGGCTGGTTTTATTTATGTAACATAATGTGACACCTCCTATATGGTCGGTCTTCAGGTGACAGATGATTACCGCCTATATGGCTGGTTTATGGATGAGTAATGACACCGCTTTTATGGCTGGTTTGACTTAATGGGATAATACTGACAAATTCCATATTATAATAAGTGAGATTCCTAGGTTTGAAATATTAAATGTGGATCCCCTAACCCCCAGCACTTTCTTTTATTCTTGGGAAGTGATGAAACACAATCTTAACATGCTTAATAATTGATTCAATTATATTATGGATAATTCTTTAGTTTATTTATTGAATCTTAAACTTAATGCTTCTTATTGCTTGATCACCAATAAGATTGATGTGGTAAACTTAAAATAAACTTGGAAAATGGATTTTAGGTTTCAACCTTAAATTCAATAGCTCACGATCTCCCTTAAGGATATATAACCCTTAATAGATTTCCTTCTAGGATAGACATATACATGTCGGGCGGGGGTAGCCATAATTAGAACTTGAACTTAATGAATTCAGGTAACTTGGTTAACATAGACATATGATTAATTGGGTTATTTGGGTATTTGCGTCTGACCATCGACAGAGGCTTTTGCATAACTTCGTGTTCCAGGTTAACAAACTGATTTATTACACGTATATGAAAGAATCAATTCATCTTTATAATAATATTATGTGGAATCACAACCCTAGATATTTGTATCTTTTGTTTATTTTCCTTAATATTTTCTTTTGTGTTTTTATTTATTTATTTAGCAAATCTACATTCAACCAATGAATCAATCAATCATGCCCTTCTCCATTTAATTAGATACCTGTAAATAAAAAAATCAATAATTAAAAACAACAGTAGAAATTAAGTCCTCGTGGGATCGATATTTTTATACTACTTGAGCGATACGTGCGCTTACGTTATGTGTGTGATTTCACTGATCACGTCTCCATCCACGGATCACATGTTACGAGTGGTGGCGGTTCGCCAACATACATATGCAACTCATCAGTTCTTTTTTTTGCACAAAATGTTTGCGGTGGTTGTAGGCACTGCATTTTTGTATATAAGTCCCTATGATGAGTCTCATTTAGAGGCACTACCTTTTATGTCACGGAAGTCGCGGGAAACGGACGTCGGAAGGGGAAATTCAGAATAAGTATGTCATCAGATTCATTTTACAAGTTCACTATTTTCGTTCGTGCTGCGTTCGTGACCACGTTCGAACGTCAAGCAGATTGCGGGTGTTCGTGTAGCGTTCGAATCGGCGTTCGAACGGTGTCGGTATTTCTGGTTTTGCTGTTAGCCTCACACCCAAGCCCAATTAGCCCACCAAAGCCCATAAAACACATCCAAATTAAATAAATGCATATTTAACACATGACAAAATTAAATAAAATCTAAAAATCATATACCAATTTAAAATAAAATCATGCCTAATTAAAATCAATCAAATATATCCCTTCCTAATAAAACAAATATCATGCCTAAACCAAACAAATTAAATATATGAACTTCCTAATTAAGCATAATCTTGTCTCCAATCAATCTTGTGTTTTCCTTACATAACACCAAATCATATCCTCCTTTAATGCACAAATCCCTTCCTTGTCAATCAAGGATTCACTCATCCCCTTTGTCTATAAAAAAAACACATTGCCAAGACACTTCCCCCTCATAGCTCATTCACACATAATTCACACAATAAATACCCTTGCATTGCCGCCCAACAAGAAGCAAAAGAACCCCTCCATGGCCGTGAGCCATCTCCCCATACACTACCCCATTCACGCACCAAACATCTAGTCCATCATCAGCGCATAAACCTCCATTCACAGCCCAGAAAACACCCCAAGACAGTAACAAGAACTGCACTCTAAAACCCCTAAAAGACACCCCAAAACAGCAGCCTCTAACTCCTTTAAAAAACCGCAAAAACAGCCCCTGATACACAAAACAGTGACTAAAAAAACAGCAGTAAAATAGCAACAAAACAGCATCAAAACGGAGTGAAAACAGTAGCTTGAGCAGTAAAACAGCGAGGAAAAACGTGGACCAGTGAACCAGAAAAATTGTGGAATTTTAGCCCTTCCGACCACTGTGTAACGCACGTCCGAGAGTCGACATAAAAGGTTAGACCTGAGGGCACCATCTTTTATTTATCTTTATTCTTATTTTAATCATTTATCGAATTTTCTTCGCATGAGAGTCGTTGATTGATGTGTGTTGTGGCCCTTGAATGAATGGAAAATGTGTCGTCTCTCGTGGTATATAGGATGGAAACCCAGATGTAAATTCCGTAGCCGAATCCGAATGGACGGTAGTGCGGTCTGTACTTGGGACACAACTCCACGTACCACTTGAGCAAACGACACATATTTCGATATGTTTTATCTTGTTCGTTTGTTATCCGTATTTTATATTCCGCCATTTTACTTTCTGTATGTCGTTTGTTTGTGTGTTGATATAATGCACATGGGCTTAGTATGTTGGTCTAAAGGTTTTCCATTTGAGGGAAGAAAAGGCCAAAAGGCTACCTTTACGCCAATACTTTGCCGCGCCGGACAAAATATGTTTGGTTGGAGGTGAGATATGTTCAACCGAGCATACGAAGTTCTATATTGTTGTCTTTACTTTCTATGCATTATGATGTGATGCGCATGGGCTAACTAGGGTGGATTAAAGGTCCTCTATTTAAGGGAAAATGCCTAAAAGCTACCTTACCACGATGTTTTGCCGCGCCTTTTGTTATGTCATTGACTTTATGCATATCATTGTTCTATTTATGCATGTATTGCATTCTAATGCGCATGGGCTAACTAGGGTGGATTAAAGGTCCTCTATTCGAGGGAAAATGCCCGAAGGCTACCTTTACCATGATGTTTTACCGCGCCGGACGAGGTATGCTCGATTGAATGGGAATGAGTTCAATCGGGCACATGGGGTCCTACATTGTGCATCTGTGTATCCGTTTGCCTCGTCTATCATGCATCAGGTCATGTCTCGTTCGAACGCGTTCTCGAACGCTACACGAATGTGAACCTTCTGTTTCCCGTTCGAACGCGTTTACAAACGCTACTCGAACACACGCGTATTTCCTTTGTTTTATCATGCATCAGGTCTGGTCCCGTTCGAACGCGTTCTCAAACGCTACACGAACGCGAACCTTCTATTTATCATTCGAACGCGTTTACGAACGCTACTCGAACACGCATGCATTTTGTTTCATCAGGTCTTGTCCCGTTCAAACATGTTATCAAACGCCATACGAATGAGAACCTTCTGTTTACCGTTCGAACATATTTTCGAACGCTACACAAAAACGCATACACTGAACTGAGTCCTTTTCATCACATGTCATTCATAATTATTTCTTAGGTGATTTCTCTTGTATCATGTAATCAATCATACTATTTGTATTCCTGCATTTATCTATTTGATGTGTTCATGAGATGATATTCAAGCATGATTAGGCCGTTAGTATGTTACTTGGTTCTTAAACATGATTTAGCCTATTTAGTTGTTCCTTTTTTAAGCATGAATAGTCAATTATTTTGCGTTTGGAATTTGCATTATGTTTAGGTTGTTCTTTTTTTTCCGCATTATATGATCGAAGTATGTTCATGAGATTGCCGTGTGCTATTGCATGTTTGCCGTTATGATAATTACTTCTATACATGTGAACTTAAAAGTAGAATACTCTTGGAAATATATTGCGTAGATTCGATTAAATTATTGCACAAATCATTTCATTATAAGTGGCATAAGTAAGGGACCATTTCGAACCCAACAGTTTGAGGTCTTCCCTTACGAGGGGTGAGTGCGGCCTTAAATCATTTTTCCCGGTTCACACCGGGTGGCGACTCCATTATTCTCCGGTTTAGTCCCCCGCGGGCTACTCCGTACTCTCTACCGGGCCGCGAGCCCGAAACAGCATGCGTCACCCAATTTTTGTGTCCCACAGTGGTTTCATTTCAAACCTATCATAGCGGTGATCCATGTTGACACTTTCTGGGCTTTCATCACTAATGCTATCTATCATGTGGCATTCTTCATCATTTTGCGGGCCCGACATG
>SKCR01050654.1:0-38736 GCA_019454045.1 Zanthoxylum bungeanum
GAGTGATGTGACTTGACAATATGTCACTTTATTAAAGTGAATAGATGTGATGTGAAAAGTGATGTGATATGACTTAAAGTTAAAAGTAAAAGTGATGGAATATGAAAAGGTTTGGATATATATATTTTTATTTATTTTTGGAAAATAAATGAAAAATATATATTACTTTTCTTTTCCTTTCACACACACATTCGGTCCTCTCTCTCTTACATGCAAACATGTACGATTTCTCTCTTCCCTCTCTTTTTCTTCTTCATCTCCTTCACGCATGGTGCGATTTCTTCTCTTATTTCTGGTTTCACCGAAAATTTGAGAAGCAAAATGGAAGATGAACAAGTGCTAGCACACCTTGAGTGATACATAGGTGATAGGGAAGTGTCTTCATGAGCTTGGAAAGCTTGAAGCTTGGAGCTTCAAGGGAGTCTTGCATGGCCGAAAATGGAGGAGACTTTCACAGCCCAAACCGTGCGTCCACTGCAGTTCCAGAAGCCATTGCCGAGCTTGGAGGGAGCTTAAAAACGCATGTTCTTCATTTCATCAAAACCGTTCAATGTGAGTTATGTTTCCGCCTTACTCCTTTGATGTGTTTATATGCGGTTTTTATGCATGATTTGTTGATCTTGGGACTTGATTTAAAACTCCTACATGAATTCCTTCTCAAGAAACATAGTGGGAGTAGACTTGACCTCGATGAGGTACGAGAAAAAAAACTAACATAAAACTAAACCCCAGGCCCCTCAAAACGGCAGCGACGGAACAACCACAAGGTTATGAACTTAGAAGGTCTGGTAGGGAAAGACATGAGCCTGAAAGATATGGTTTCCATATTGATGAGGAACATGATCAGGTCATTGATAATGAAGATCCCACCAGTTATGAAGAAGTAATGCGTGACATTGATTCAGTCAAGTGGCTTGAGGCCATGAAATCTGAAATAGACTTGATGTATCATAATCAAGTCGGCGACTTGGTGGATGCACCTGAAGGGATAAAACCCATAGGCTGCAAGTGGATTTACAAGTGTAAAATTGATGCAGAAGGCAACATCCAAACCTATAAGGCTAGGTTGGTGGCGAAAGGTTATAGACAAATCCAAGGAATTGACTATGACGAAACCTTCTCGCATGTTGCAATGATAAAGTCCATTCGAATTTTACTGGCACTAGCTACACACTTTTATTATGAGATTTGGCAGATGGATTTCAAAATAGCTTTCCCTAATGGGAACCTCGTAGAGGAAGTCTATATGACACAACCTGAGGGGTTTGCTTCTAAGGATGATCATAATAAAGTATGCAAGCTTAAACGATCCATTTATGGACTCAAACAAGCCTCCAGAAGTTGGAATATATGATTTGATGACACAATCAAAGAATTTGACTTCATCAAAAATATAGACGAGCCTTGTGTTTACAGGAAAAATAGTGGGGAGTGTTGTGTATTTCTTGTATTATATGTCTATGACATATTAATCATCGGGAATGATATTCCCATGATGCAAGCCACCAAACAATGGTTATCTCAGAATTTCTCCATGAAAGATTTGGGAGAAGCAGCCTACATCCTCAGCATTAAGATCTATCGTAATAGATCTAAGATGTTGTTATGACTTTCTCAATCTACATACATAGATAAAGTTTTGAAAAGATTCAAAATGGAAGATTCAAAAAGAGGTAATTTACCTACTTGTCATGGAATCAAATTATCTAATGAGCAATGTCCACATACTCCTTCAGATAGAGAGCGTATGAGTAGGACCCCTTATGCTTCAGCAATAGGATCGATCATGTACGCCATGCTATGTACAAGACCTGATGTCTCTTATGCTCTTAGCATAACGAGCAGGTATCATGCAAATCCTGGTGAACAACACTGGGTAGCTGTCAAAACAATCCTCAAGTATCTTAGAAGAACTAAGTATGTGTTCTTGACATACGGAGATTGTTTTAAGATGAAAGTCATTGGTTATTGTGATGTGAGCTTTCAGACCGATAGGGATGACAGCAGATCACAAACAGGATATCTGTTTACTTTGAATGGCGGTGCTGTCAGTTGGAAAAGCTTAAAGAAGTAAACTACAGCGGACTCCACCACTGAAGCCGAGTATATTGCAGCATCTCTGAGGCCAGCTAAAGAAGCAGTCTAGATAAAGAAGTTCATCACGGAGTGGACGTGCTTCCCGCGATAAAGAATGGCATCACGATGTATTGTGACAACACAGGACGCCATTGCTCAATCAAAGGAACCAAGGTCCCATTAGAAATCTAAGCATGTACTCAGGTGATTTCATCTCATCAGGGAGATTGTTAAGAGAAAAAAAGTTATTATAGAGAAAATACCCATAAAAGATAATCTTGCAGATTCTCTGACTAAATGGCAGACTCAACAAAAGCATGATAGGCACACCCGGGAGTATGGTGTCCAGATTCATACTAGTTGGCTATAGTGCAAGTGGGAGATAGTTAGGGATATGCCCTAGACCCAACTTGTGGATAGGCTATATGTACATGTATTTGTAATATTTTCATTAATTAATAAAATGGAAATCTTTATTATACGTGTCTTACATAAATTATATGAATCATCAAACACTGTAATAAAGCCCTTGGAGTAATAAGATGATGGCTTCCACGCCTTATGAGAATCATTACTCTTAAACATTCCTAGTCATAGTTTTGTGAATAATCTGGGCGTTCACAAAGCGGAGAGACTAGCATGATATATGATGTGCCCTTAAGTGGGGTAGCCGATCTCATAGGCAACTAGTGGAGATCAGTCAACTTGGTGTATCAGATGGATGAATGAGTTGCTCATGTCCATCGAACTGACCGCTGAAAGTTTTCACATGGAGTGTTTATCCCATGTGTCTGTGAGAACTTTCATGTATCGATTGTATAACTAGTCCTTAGACTTGAGGTCTTTACAATATTATGTGTGGATCAAATAACTTTGACATTCTCCTTCCCCGATTCAAAAGATCCGGTCATAAGGGTATGATTGGGTCATTTGTTGAAACACATGAAGTTTGTAAAGATACAACAGAGAATCTCCACTCTCTCGGATAATATTTTCTTATAAGAGTAGTATTTCAGTTCACGGGTTGATATGTGTGATCAGTGCTTGAGACTGTGGCCGCAGTGGAAGAATCATGTGAGATTCTTGGGTTAGCACGATTCATGACACTATCAAGATCATACCTTTGACTATATGGGTAGACAATTTCCATACCCTAGGTCAAACAGTGGGGATATAATGAGGTGAGAGACCATATCATATGTAAATCACATATAGAATGGGTATATATATCTTTCCTTCTCATTTGGGGGCCTTGAGACATATTGCTATATGTTCACCTTGGTCATTGAAATCGAATGACCATCTGATCGGAGGATAATTTATGTTCGATTAAATTATCACGATTCATTTCATGTCCAACTTGAGGGGAACCCAAAAGGCCACATACAAAAAAGTCGAAATCAATGGTTAACAGTGCACAATACAAATTTAACAGCATATATGATTGCTGTATGAATTGTTTATAAATGGTTCATTGTGTTTGATTATTGAACATATCATTTATAAGGTTCCATAGTGCCTTAGGGATTGGTGAATGACGATAGAGGCACTTTGTGAATTGAAATAAATAAATAAATAAATAAACATGAATAGTAAAGTGAATAGTAAAAAAATTATTTGTTATTGTTTTTGAATTCCAATTCGGCCCAAACTCTTATTATGGTTTTATAATCTCATTAAACCACTAATTTAAGATCCAATGGCTAAGATTAAATTAACTTTTATCCCACATCGGATTTTTAATTATTTTGTTGTCTTTGAAGCACCTATATAAACCCAAAGAATTCTTCATAAATTTTTTGCATCAAAATTTTCATATATTGGGTTTATATAAGTGAGAAACTCAAAAGTTTAAGGATAAGCCACTGATTTTTTGGATCCTTAAGTCTAATTGACTAGAGGAACCTCGAGTAAAAATTTTGAGGTATTTTCCTAGGCTAGCACCAAGGGCAAAATACCCGTGCACTCAAGGCGTAGTCTTGCCGTTGAGTTTTGGCTTTGGTGTGTGCACCTTTGAAGTCCACACACTTGGGTGGCTCTTTGGAACGTGGAAGAGCTTGCTGAGTTCGAGAAAAGCTTGTAGATTGGAGGGAGGACTGGATGAGTCATCGGTTCAAGTAAGTCATTTTCTTTCTTTATTTTAATTAGAGTTCTTATTATAGTTAGCATGTTTAGCTTTATGTTCTTTGCATGTTTTATGAGTTTTTATGCTTACAATATATAGTAACATGCCTAGGCTTGTAGAATAATCAAAACAAATGGGTATTGGGCAAAGGGATAGCGGATCATAATTTGATTTATTTGATTTTCCGCTGCGCACTCGCGGCCGCTTCCCAACACTGTGTATGCCTCTTCTGGGTATACTGAGAATCGTAGTGTATTGGGTGTGATGTCAAGATGGAAGTATCACTTCAGTCATATGAAGATGATGATCACGCAGAGATACAAAACTTGTACTCTTAAATGCTATAGCTATCAAGATAGTAGAACTATGTCATGATTATCCGATTACAGAAACTAGTTGCTAGTGATCGATATTCGATTATATGCTTCGTATGGGGCAGACACAATTCCAGCCCTAGGCCTAACATTTGACATCGGATACTGGATCGTATTACGCAATACATACACTACAAGAAAATTGACTATTAGTGGCGAAATTTTACTGGGGGGAAAATAATTTTCTTCACTCATTTTTCATTCCCTTCAATCAAATTATATTTTATCTCATATGTTGTTGTTATTAGTATAATACAAACTTTGGTTCAATAGTCATTTGATTTTTAATCTAGTGTTGATATTGCAGCTTGTGCGGAGCAACAACCGTCGGTTCATGCCATCACAAACTGTTGAAAAGACTCATCAATTTTAAAGTTTGGATATAAAATGTAAACGTAGAAACTAAGACGGAATCAACAATAATTTTTTATTTTTGAATTATAATTTGTTGATCATTTGTATGTTTTGATATTATAACAACATATATATTTTTGCTTGTAAATAGAAATATTCTATTTGCATATATTAAGTATATGATCATTAAATTAATATATCAAAATTTATATATTGTAAAACTTTACAATATAAAATATCATATGGTATATTAAACATTTTGGATTTATTTTATTTATTACATTTTTAAAAAAACAGTACTTTTAGTGGGGAAAGAAATTTGGCCACTAAAGGTAATAATTTTCGCCACTAAATGTACTACCTTTAGTGGGGAAAAATAATTTTGCCACTAAAAAAAATCTTCAGTGGCGAAAAAAATGAACTTTTAGTGGCGAAATTTTCCCCACTAAAAGTAACATTCATGGCGAAAAAAATACACTTTTAAAATTTCGCCACTAATACCTTTTGTGTCGCACTTTTAATGGCGAAATAGTGCCGAAATATAATTTCGCCACTAATAGTTTTAGTGGCGAAAAATTTCGCCACTAAAAGTCAATTTTATTGTAGTGATAGTATACTACGCCTGATACAAATTATATATATTCCATGATGAATATATTTCTAGAGAATTGGGTAGGCACGTGCTTTGCCAAAAGCCAACCATCTCTTATAAATCGATAAGAACGTGGTACCGGGTACGCACTTGTCGGATAGTTCGACAGCCGTATTTACTGCCAACATATCTAGGAATCTCTTGGGTCGCTTCCCAAAGATGCACCGATGACATTTGACTCGAACATAATTAATTTGGGATTAATTATGAGATAGAAAATTTATTTGGGATTAATTACGGCAAGAATTCATATGGGATTAATTAACTGAGAGAAAATTAGTCTGGGATTAATTGCGTCATGAATTAATCTAGGATTAATTCATGAAGAAGAGAGAACGCGATTAATTTGGAATTAATCGGTAAAATAAATTTAAAAATAAAATTGGATTTTTCTATTTAATTTATTTAATTGGGCTAAATAATATATCAGATATATTAATTGAAATTGGATTTCAATACGGAATTAAAAACTAGATTTTAATTCAAGTGAACGAATTAATTTGGAATTAATTTGTAAGCGACTTTCGTAATAATTTTACGATGCATTAATATTTAATTAAATTGGATTTAATTAAGGCACGACGGAAAATTCATTAGTCGGATTAAACGAACCGGGCTCAAAGTGTGTTGAGTAAGCCAACTTGAATTTGGAATTCAAAATTGGGTGGGACCCACAACTCACATCACTTGTCAAAAAAATGTGATGGTGGTAGTTGGCAATAGTGAATGGATCATTTAAAACACACTGCAACCTAAAGTCAATGGGACTATTCATCCATCTTCTATCTTTCTTTCTTGGCCGATTATTGCTTACTCTTGGAGAGAAATTTTTATTTCAATGTTTGATCAAAGCTAGCACTTTGGGAGTCTTTGAAGGAAGGTGATATGGAAACTCACCCAAGAGTTTGGAACTTAAAAAGAGGGCTTGGAGCTTCTATATCCGTTGGAAATTTTGAACTCCATAACCGATCAATGTAAGTCTTTTCCGTAACTTATTTTAATTTATTCACACAATAATCATGTTTAGAGATCCCGTGGCATGTCTAGGACACTAACACTCACCAATTCCCCTCAATGTTAATGAGATTTCTTATAGTGTTAGGTAATTGGGTATATAGAAGAATGTAAAGTGGTAGCGAGAGAGAGATTTGTTCTAGGAACAAAATGTATATGAATATCCATCCTCATATCATTATTATATTTATCGCGCCTTATTATGCTTTTAGAATTCATGTTTAAGGGTGAATGATGAGACCTAATCAAAGATAATAAATTAGTTGCCAATTTACAAAAACGCCCTCACATTTAATATTAAGCGTTTCCTTCCATTGAGTGGTTCTATCTCAAGATCCAGATTGGCTTTGATTTTATGGCCAAAGTCAAGATCATTGTCTATCGCGGATGTGTTTGAACCATGAAAGCTTTAATAAAAGATCGCATATCTTGGGCAGTTGTGACTTATTGCCAAAGTCAAGGTCACTCTTGTTCATTGACGTGGATTACGCAGCTTTCCCACTGTCAATGGGTCGCGCTTAACTAGAATCATTAAGCTTGTTGAGCCAAAGCCAAGTCTTAGTTGATTCAGAGGAAACAGGTTAGGAAATATATTAGATATATGTTTCGGACTTGGATGTCCACTACCGGATCTAGGAATTGTATGAGATCCAATTGATCTTAGAGATCTACCTAGTTAAATTTTATACAGCTTGTTGGCCAAAGTCAAGGTTGTGTACTATTTAACGGATTCTAGCCCACTAGGAGGAAATTAGGTTTTTCGAGTACTCAACGGAGGGTTAGAGGCTCGCCAAAAATTAGTGGGAGGCTAGTATTAAATTTTCAATTTCGTTTAATACTCTCTAATATGCGTGCTCTATTATTATTATTTCCGTTATTAAATATATTAGTTGGACTAATATTATTCATTTATTGTTTTTTTAACAGTTAGACTGTACTCAACACTACTCCATTTGTAGTTGGTTATATAATTGGACTATAGTAACCATTGCATTTGAGTGTACCCGAAACATTTGATTGGATAGTTGGACTATAGCAATCAAAATGACTGGAAAGATAAGCGTTAGGGACATAATAATGGGTGATAATGTCTTTAACGGCCCAAATTTTCCAGACTAGGAAATGAACTTCATGATAGTCCTGGGAGTTGAGAAGTTACTCAATGTAATAGAGAGACCTCTCGAGCCTGAGCCCGGACTTGAGCGGCCAGTAGAGTATGAGCTTTGGAAGACTCACCATGATGATAAATTTACTGCTCAATCTGTTATGCTTGCTACAACGACTCCTTAGTTTCTTCGTCAGAACAAGAGATTGGATCCTTATGCGATGATGTTGAAGTTGAAGGATCTTCATAGATTTAATCTTAGATCTCAGAAGTATGATTTACAGAAGAAGTTCTTTTGCTCTCGTATGTCAGATGGTACATTTGTCGAACACTTCGTGTCGCAGATGATCACTGACATCGAACACCTAGGTCAGCTGGGAATTACTTCGAGGCCGAGACATCCATAGATTTATCTTACAATCTCTGCCCAACTGATGGGGTGGGTTCATCATGAAATATAATATGATGAACCAAGAGAAAACTCTTGGAGAGTTAATGGCTATGCTGAAAGAGGCAGAGCCAGAGCTTCTGAAAGGTAAGAAGCGCGAGGCGCATCATACTTCGACATCCAAGAAGACCAAGGCTTGGCCGAAGACTTCTGGGGGTGTGAAGTAGAAGAAGAAAAAAGGACAAGGCTCAATCATCACAATCTTCTGGGAAGACTAAGGACAAATCCCAAGAAATCTACCTACATTGTGGCAAACGGGGTCACTGGAAGCATGACTGCTGTAAGTTTAAGGCGGACCTGAAGGAAGCAAAGGCGGGCAAGTCTCCGGCTTCAGATATGTTTGTTATTGAAATAAACATGTCTACTACTATTTTCAAAAATTGTATTTTTGATACTGGATGTGGTACTCACATATGTACTGATGTGCATGATCTGCATATTAGCAGGAGACTGGCTTCAATGGAGATCGACCTGCGAGTCAGAAATGGGACGAGCGTCGTTGTTTTGGCCGGTGGCACCTATGTTTTGAATCTGTCCTCAGGTCATGTACTTACATTAGGCGACTGTTATTTTGAACCTATTTTAACTAGGAATATTTTCTCTGTATCTATTTTAACCCGATGCGGGTATACCTTTGTATTAAGGAACACTGGGTGTTTTGTTTATAAAGATGATATTGAGATATGTACAACAAATGTGAATAATGGTCTTTATATTTTGAATATAAAGGAATCTCAAACACATAACATGACAAACAGAAAACTCAAATTGAGTAAAATGGATGAGACTTATTTGTGGCATTGTCATCTGGGACACAGTAATAAAACTCGTATATCCATACTTTCGAAGAATGGATACTTGGACGGATTTGATCATAATTCATATGATGTTTGCGAATCTTGTTTGTTAGGTAAAATGCCTAAAACACATTTTAGTGGTAAATGTGTACGTGCCACCACGTTGTTAGCCCTCGTTCATAAGGACGTATGCGGCCATGTCTAGCCGGGCTAGAGGTGGATATGAATACTTTGTAACCTTTACGGATGTTGCATCGCGTTATGGTTATGTGTATCTTATGAAATACAAGTCGGAAACTTTTGAGAAATTCAAAGAGTTTCGACACGAAGTAGAAAAATAGACTGGTAAATATTAAAACATTGCGGTCAGACCGTGGTGGAGAATAGTTAAGCAATGAGTTTCAAGATTACTTGAAAGAATATGGTATTCTTTCACAGTGGACTCCTCCCGGAACAAGTTAATTGAACTGTGTGTTCGAACGGAGAAACCAAACTTTGTTGGACATGGTAAGGTCAATGATGAGTCGCACAGAGCTACCGATTTCCTTCTGGGGATTCCTATTAAATAGTGCAATACTTATTTTGAATAAGGTTCCGTCAAAGTCTGTTGAACATACTCCGTATTAGGTATGGACAAGAAAGAAACCGAGTTTCTTATTCCTGAAGATTTGGGGATGTTGGGCATATGTTAAACGTTTGGATAGTACCAAACTATAAGCCAAATCGGATAAGTGTCTATTTATAGGTTATCCTAAGGAAACGAAAGAATTTTATTTCTACAACCCACAAGAGAACAAAATATTTGTTGTTCTTTATGTGGTTTCCTAGAAAATGAATTCTTGAATGCAGTGGTAAGTGGGAGGAAAGTAGAACTCGATGAAAATCGGAGTGATACTATTCCTGGCACCGACCCCTCCACGGAAGAGAAACAGTCCATCAGAGATGAGTCTGTTCCATAATCTTCTGATACACAAGAACCGCGTAAGTCGGAGAGAGTTAGAAAACAACCTAAGAGGTATGGCTTTATGATCTCACCTCATGTAGACATTAATCTTATTGAGGAAGATGAACCGGCTATATATAAGGAAGCGATACAAGGTATCGACTCCGCTTTATGGCAAGAAGCCATGAAATCCGAAATGGATTCCATGTATACCAACCAAATTTGGACACTGGTTGATGTACCAGAAGGCATTGAGCCTATTGGTTGTAAATGGGTCTTCAAATAGAAGACGGACATGATAGGCAACATACAAACATACAAAGCTAGGCTTGTAGCTAAAGGGTATCGTCAACGACATGGTTTCGATTACGACAAAACTTTTTCACTCGTTGCCATAATTAAATCCATTCGGATAATGCTTGTTATTGCTACATATTTCAATTATGAAATATGGCAGATGGATATCAAAACCACTTTCCTTAACGAAAACCTTTTGGAGGATGTTTGTATGCAATAACCTGATGGTTTTGTTGTACCAAGACATGTAAACAAGGTTTGCAAGTTAAACCGATCCATTTATGGATTAAAGCAAGCATCGCGTTCTTAGAACCATCGTTTTGATGAGATCATAAAAGAATATGGTTTCATTTAAAAAGAAGATGATTCTTGTGTATATAAGAAGGTTAGTGGGAGTGCACTGACATTCATTTTCATATACGTTGATGATGTATTTGTGGGGACACAGGATCTGGGGCGATGTTGGTTTCTAATATAGGTCCCAAGAATCATGAAATCAAGCAAGAAAACGCATGAATACATCAAGGAGTAAGGCGGAATACATACTCACATTGATGGGTTTTGATGAAATGAAGAATACAAGCCTTCAAGCTCCCTCCATAAGCTCGCCCAAGGCTTCTCCTTGCTATGGACTGCTCGGTTTTGGTGGTGGTGGTCTCCTCCAAAATCGGCCATTGATGACTCAATGGAAGCTCCAAGCTTCAAGCTTTCCAAAATAAATCCAAGCTCATGTTTTAGTTTCCCTATCACCATAATATAAACCCTAGGTGTGCTAGCACTCTCCTTTCTTCCTTAAATTCGGTCAAACCAAAAAATGTTGGGAAGAAATGCTCAAAGCCGTGAGGAAGAACAAGAAAAATGAGAGGGAAAAGAAAAAGGGTTCACAAAAACGTGAACATGCTCTAAAGGAGAGAGAAAATAAAGCACTTTATATATATCATTTATATTATTATTATTTACCAAGTAAATAAACAATAATAAAACATATACCACTTTATTTCAAAAGTCAAATGAAAAAGCAAAAAGCAAAAAGGTACAAGTCCTTTCAACTTTATTCCCATCACTTTTTACTTTTCACATCAAGTCACTTTATCAAAGTGACAACATGTCATGTCACATCACTCAAAGTGACAAGTGATTTGACAATTGATGCGACTAGCGATTTGACGCTTGATGTGACTTGCGTGCCGCGCTCGAATTCGAAATGCGAATGCGCTCGCAATCACTCTAGAGCTCGGGTTCGCTAATTCCAAATAAACGAATTTTTCTTCGCGTCGTAATTAAATGATTACGCCTAGCGAAATCACTTTTCACGTCGCTAACGAATTAATTCCAAATTAATTCATTCGCCCGAATTAAAATCCAATTTCAATTCCGCGTCGAAATCCAATTTCGTATAATATATCGAATATATTATTTTATCGATTAATTCCAAATTAATCGTTCTCTCTCTTTTATTAATATTTTATCCTAGATAAAATATCTCCGCAATTAATCCCAGATTAATTTTCTCTCTCATCGAATTAATCCCAGATTAATTTTCTGTCTCTCGAATTAATCCCAGATTAATTATAGTGCGAGTCATACATGATTGGTGAATCTTTGGGAAGCGACCCATGAGATCTCCGGATATGTTGGCAGTAAATTCGGTCGTCGGACTATCCGAACACGTAAGTACCTCGTACTACATTTATATCGATTTACGAGACAAGGTTGGCTTCTAGCAAAGCGCCATGCCTACCCATTCTCCGGAAATATCCTTACAGGAATAAGCGATCTATATCAAGCATAGTATATGTTGTGATATTTTTATATCGTACCGCAAGTGTACGGTGTCAAGTTTTAGTATAAATCAGTGAAAGAGTGTCGAACCCACAGGGATTGCGTTAACTCGCACTAAGTACTACAATTGATAATCCTAACTTTATTTAGAAAACAATTAATAAAGATTTTTATAAATAAATAAATATAAAAATAAAAATAATTATATAGGAGGAACTAATACGATAGAGATTCTGGATCCTGATTTCACCTAGCTGTCACCTATGTATTTGTTATGCCAATTAATCTTTGTTCAGTTATATTGTTTATAAGTCAAGATCCTAAAATATTCACTCCCTCTCTCGAGTGCCGAGTGAAAATATTATCAACTATAGACTTCGATATCTCTATAAAAATCCAATAGTTAACAACTCATTACGATTTGTGATTCTATGTTAACGACTTCAAAGGACTACAGATTCTCTCGAACTCTATAAAATCCTAGGCTATATTCTCTAGATCTATTCAAAATCCCCTCTCTCGAGTGATAGATTCTAAACATTCATCATCTCAAATTGTGGCCAACAATCAAGAAGCATTAAACTCAAAAGAATATAAATAAATCAATAAAACTTCATAACAAAATTGATAAATAAAATACAAGGTTTGAGCATAGATTACAATCGTTCTCCAAAATTAAGGAGTAAATTCATGACAAAAGATACAACAATAAATAATCAAGCCACGAATCTAATGGAAATCATTAGAGTTTTAAGAAAGAAATAAGAAAATAAAACCCGAATTGAATCTCTTCCTCTCCGGATATTACAGCCTTTGTCTCTCTTGTCGCTCTTCAATCCTCTCCTTGGATCTCTAAAAATATTTATTTCTGTGTTTTGTGCTCTGTATTAGCCTCCCTTGAGTGTTGGATGTAATGTTATATTTATAGTTGAGGCAGGGAGTCTTTGGGTAGCATTAGGATTATTGAAAACCCTAAAATTAATTCCTGATACGCGTGAAACTTCCCTGCGCAGCGCCGCGGCGCCAAATTGTCGGGAAATTGTATGGGTGAGGAGGCGCCGCGGCGCCTTTGTTTAATCAATGAATGGGCGCCGCGGCGCCATTGTTGCTTAATGAATGGGCGCCGCGGCGCCCATTGCTTTTGATGAATGGCGCCGTGGCGCCATTCTCCCTGGAACTTGTATGGGATTTTGGCGCCTCGGCGCCATTCTTCCCTGCTCGTCCTGTGTCTTCCCGAAAGTTCCCAAAACACGTGCAATTATTCCCCGATCCATATATTAATGCTCCTATAAATAAAACATAAAATAAATTATAAATCATATTAAATATCTCGAATTATAACAAAATAATAAGCTGAGAATGCCATAATAAGTGGGTATAAACCACACTTATCAAACACCCCCAAACTTAAGGTTTTGCTAGTCCCGAGCAAAAGATAAAAATAAAAACTAAGTTCAAATTAACAATTAAAAATAACTAAATTAACTAAGCCACTTTCGTAGGGATCACGATTGCATTTAGCATATGCAACAAGCCTTTAAACCCCTAGGCGGCCCTAGTGGACGAGTTATAGTCTCGTGAGGGCTTACAGCGACGACACCCACAAACGTCATTCACACACAATCATGCAAAAATATAAAAATAACAAAACATAGTCCTGATAGTTGCACATAAAATTTTCCTCAAAGAAAGTTTATAAATGAAATTAGAGAACCTTCAAAGTACACAATTGCAACTCGAATCCAAATTCTTGAGTAAATTATCTAAGCTAGACTCAAGGTGTGTGTGTTGTAAAGGTTCATTCACAGCTTTGATCTTAAGTAAGCTAACTCAATGATTTCGTTTAAAAATTAGAATCGATGGGTCAAACCAACCTAGATATCTCAATTATGCTTTTTAATTGCCTTATTTTGTGTTCGGTATGGTATGGTTTTTCTTTTATTTTCTTGTCTCTTTTTTCTTTTCTCATTTTTGCACTTTTGATTTTCAACTCACCTACCCTTTAAGGTAGCATTTCTCCTCATGGTGGTCCTAATACTCGCCCATGGGTAGCTTCACGCTTATCGGTTATAGGTGGTTTATTTTCTTTCTTTAGAGACATTTTCTTTTAGCTATACCATACTTCATAACACTAGCAAATCAAGATAGATATCTAAGCAAACGGTCATTCATCGACATGCAATTTCGTCAACTAGTCACATTGTCAACTACTTAAGTTTTACTGCTAAGAACCTATTTTTAAGTGCTTACGAGTCTAACATAGATCAATTATTCAAGGCATCAGATAAAAGTAAATTAGGCACTTATCGTTTCTAAAATTTCATCCATAAACAAACAATATTCATCATAGGATTTATGCTTGACTATCAAAGACTAAAAATTTTTTTTTTTTTTTCAATAAATTTAAACAACTAAATAGCAAGTAAACAACATGCACACACCCCCAAACTTAAAATTTGCATTGTCCTCAATGTAAGATAAATATCAAGAGCAAGAGTGAGGAACAACACTACCGTGCATGGAGTTGATCAGACTCTTGCTGGTTGGAATTTGGTTGCGCGGGCGTTGTGTGTCTCGTGCTACCTGCATAAATAACATGCAAATAAATAAATAGCACACAATAAAATAAAATTAAATAAAAAGTAAAGAAAATAATAATAAAAGAAATGCAAGGGTTGCCTCCCCGCTAGCGCTAAGTTTAACGTCTTCAGCCAGACGCAACCACCCAATTGGTGGCTTAAAAGTAGTGAACCGGGTAATCTCATCTGTTTTCTTCTTTGGTATCCACCGGTTCTTATGACATGAAAAAGATAGCTTGGCAGGCTTTGGTGATTTATCCATAGATGGTCCCCCAGGATATGTAGATTTTCTCTCAATTGGAAATTCTGGACTGCACATTCGGCGAGTCGTGAGGGACGATACTTGAGCTATCAGTGCACCAACAGGATCTGCCATTACTTCTTTTCAAACTCACCTCGTACGAAAAATATAAAAAAAATAAAATAAAATAAAAATAAGAAATAAAAACAAAAATAAAACTTAAGACAAAAATAAAGGAAATAAAAATAAAAATAAAATAAAATAAATAATAAAATAAATAATAAATAATAAATAAATAAAAAAAAATTCTAAATTAAAGCTAAAATTATTTGGTAGTAGTATTAATGTGAATTAAACAAACAATCCCCGGCAACGGCGCCAAAAACTTGGTGTGATAATTTTATATCGTATCGCAAGTGTACGGTGTCAAGTTTTAGTATAAATATAAGTTAAGAGTGTCGAACCCACAGGGATTGCGTTAACTCGCACTAAGTACTACAATTGATAATCCTAACTTTATTTAGAAAACAAATAATAAAGATTTATAATAGATAAATAAAATATACAAATAATTAGATAGGAGGAACTAATACGATAGAGATTCTGGATCCTGATTTCACCTAGCTGTCGCCTATGTATTTGTCATGTCAATTAATCCTTGTTCAGTTATATTATTTATAAGTCAAGACTCCTAAAATATTCACTCCCTCTCTCGAGTGCCGAGTGAAAATATCATCAACTATAGACTTCGATATCTCTATAAAAATCCAATAGTTAACAACTCATTACGATTTATGATTCTATTTTAACGACTTCAAAGGACTACAGATTCTCTCGAACTCTATAAAATCCTAGGTTATATTCTCTATATCTATTCAAAATCCCCTCTCTCGAGTGATAGATTCTAAACATTCATCATCTCAAATTGTGGCCAGCAATCAAGAAGCATTAAACTCAAAAGAATATAAATAAATCAATAAAACTTCATAACAAAATCAGTAATTAAAATTAAGGTTCAAGCATCAGTTACATCATTCTCCAGAATTAAGGAGTAAATTCATGACAAAAGATACAACAATAAATAATCAAGCCACGAATCTAATGGAAATCATTAGAGTTTTAAGAAAGAAATAAGAAGATAAAACCCGAATTGAATCTCTTCCTCTCCGGATATTACAGCCTTTGTCTCTTCTTGTCGCTCTTCAATCCTCTCCTTGGATCTCTAAAAATATTTATTTCTGTGTTTTGTGCTCTGTATTAGCCTCCCTTGAGTGTTGGATGTAATGTTATATTTATAGTTGAGGCAGGGAGTCTTTGGGTAGCATTAGGATTATTGAAAACCCTAAAATTAATTTCCTGATACGCATGAAACTTCCCTGCGCAGCGCCGCGGCGCCAAATTGTCGGGAAATTGTATGGGTGAGGAGGCGCCGCGGCGCCTTTGTTTAATCAATGAATGGGCGCCGCGGCGCCCATTGCTTTTGATGAATGGCGCCGTGGCGCCATTCTCCCTGGAACTTGTATGGGATTTTGGCGCCTCGGCGCCATTCTTCCCTGCTCGTCCTGTGTCTTCCCGAAAGTTCCCAAAACACGTGCAATTATTCCCCGATCCATATATTAATGCTCCTATAAATAAAACATAAAATAAATTATAAATCATATTAAATATCTCGAATTATAACAAAATAATAAGCTGAGAATGCCATATAAGTGGGTATAAACCACACTTATCAACACCCCCAACTTAAGGTTTTGCTAGTCCCGAGCAAAAGATAAAAATAAAAACTAAGTTCAAATTAACAATTAAAAATAACTAAATTAACTAAGCCACTTTCGTAGGGATCACGATTGCATTTAGCATATGCAACAAGCCTTTAAAAACCACACTTATCAGTATACCGAAGTATTGCGTATTTTTGTCCAGTATCGGATGATCAAGTGCTAGGCCTGGGGCTGGAATTGTGTCTGCCCCGTACGAAGCACATATCGGATGTCTGGTAACTAGTCTATATAATCGGATAAACATGACCTAGTCATAATATCCCGATAGCTCGAGCATTTAAGAGAACGAGTTTCTGTATCCTACGTGACTGTCATCTCCACTATGACTGGAGTGATACTTCCGTCTTGACATCACACCCAACACACTACGATTCTCAATATACCCAGAATTGGCGTACACAGAACCGGTTAAAGCCCTAGACGACCTCAACTAAAGTATATCGATTATCGTAAGTATTAGCGGTGCAAGTCTCAGGTTAAGACCAAATACACCTACCCTGATTGCAGACTCCCATAGACACATAGTCATACTACCAATGGTATTCCGCGGGGTTCTATCCAGAGCGAAGCTGTTTCCCGTACCATCGGTGAAACACAACCTCCTATTACACTTGCATGAGTATCATATACCCAAATATATGAGAACTATGTCGTTGTGCCCTCACAAACGCGCACAAGTGTAATACTAGTCTTTTACGTATTTATCGATGTCCAATCTCGATAATACTCTGACTAGGGATATTTAACGATTTATCCTTCGTGGACTGATACTGTCTCATATCTTCTCGGTCTAGGACAAATCATAGGGACCTCTCATCATTTATACATCTAGGTGATCTAATCACAAATGATAAGAGTGCAATCTCCTTTATTACATAGTTAATTGCACAACAACACCGTGATCTGTAAAAATAGTGACGCTATGGGTCATAATTGTCCAACAATCTCCCACTTGGCCTATAGCCAGTCACTCGAGTCTCTGACACCCGAACTATGTACGGTTGGCTCAAACTGCTGAGAAAAGGTTTTCGTCAGCGGATTTGTATGAATATCATCTTGATGCGATTTATTCAATCATCACATCGCCACGATGTATGATCCGAACGAATCATATGAATATCGAAGTATGTATCTGGATCGTTGATGAGACCATTAATTCTTTAGCCTGTGCTGACCCCTAGCTCAGCTGCTAACAGAACTATATCTAATCCAATTAGATATTAGCGACCCCAGAAATCTTCTATTGCTGCCTCAGTTTGCAGCAATAATCCGTATTTGTTGTTTATTCGGTAACAGTATCTTGCTTGAAGATTCCAGTTCACTGTACCTTTTTTCTACCTTTTTATTATACCGTTGTTACGACTCATAGTAGTTATCATGAAAGCCAAGCTTTCACCGATTATTTATGGGAATATCATTTCCAAGAAATGACGTATTATCATTATTTTATAGGACAGCCACTGTCAGTGCGCTCCCACTAACCCTCTTATTTACACAAGAATCATTTTCGTTTTGAATTAAATCATAAATCATTATGATTACATCAAAACGATAATTCCAAGAACTCATGCTCGCATCAGGAAGCATTATCCAAATGGATTTACCGTGGCAATAGGTAAAAGGTTGAATCGTAATCAACACAATGTCGATAACGATACCTTTCCGTTAAAAGCCTAGCTTTATACGTTGGTATGTTGCCATCCATGTACGTCTTCCTTGAAGACTTATAGTACCAGTAGCCATAATGACTTGTGGTACATCAACTAGTATCCAAACTGGTTGATTTACATGGAATCCATTTCGGATTATATGGCCTTTGCCATAAAAAGGAGTCGATACCTTGTATCACTTCCTCTATACGTAGCCAGTTGGTATTCCTCAATAAGAAGACATCCTTATGAGGTGAGATCAGAAACCCATACCCCAGGTTGTTTTCTGACTCTTTATCCTACCTACGCGTTTCTTGTGTATTCGAAGATTAATGGTAATAGTCTCATCCTTGATGAACTATTCATGTTCCATTAAGATTCAGTGCCTTGAACAGTATTACTCCGATTTTTATCGAGTTATACTATCCTCCCACTTACCACTGCATATCGGTATTCCTCTTAGAAAAACCGCATGGTGAGCAACAATCTAATTGTTATCTTGTGATGTTTTATAAGTATAATACTTATGGTATCCATAGGATGACCTACAATTGGCACTTATCCTATTTGGGTTTTAGTTTGGTATCATCCAAACATATGCCAAGCATACCCAAATGGTCAGGAATGAGAAACCCTGTTTCTTCCCGTTCATATCTAATATGATATCTGTCAAACAGATTATTATGGAACCTTATTCAAAATAAGCTCTTGCACTGTTTAAAGCTTATCCGTTGAAGGAATGGTAGCTCAGATCGACTCGTGATTAACCTTATTATGTCTAACAAAAATTCGGTTAATCCTGTTCGGACACACCGTCAAACTGACGTGTTCCGGGAGGAGTCCTTATTGAAAGAATACTATACTCTTTCAAGTATACGAGAAACTTATTGCTTAAGTATTTTCCATTACGGTCTTACCGTGGCGGTTTAATACTTTAGTTGATTTGTTTGTCTATTTCGTGTCGAAACTGTGAAAGTTTCCGATTTGTGTTCTTCAAAAGAAACACATAACCATACGCGATGCCACATCCGTACAGGTCACGAAATATTCATATCCAAATCTAGCCTAGCAAGACATGGGCCCACTTGCTTCACTATGAAGTAGGGCTAACAGATCGGTGGCATTTACACTTTTACCAAGTAAATAGTGTTTTAGGCACTTTGCCCAAATAGACTAGATTCGTAGACTTTATTTGAATGGAATCAAATCAGTCCTGGTACCCACTCTTTAAAAGTGCGGATATACGATTCTTGTTTAATAGTGTCCCTGACAACAATGCCACAATTAGTTTCTTCTGATCAAATCAGCTTGAGCTATTTATTTGTCATGTTATGTATTTGAGATATTATTTATATTCAAAATATAAATGTTGTTATTCACATCTAATGTGTTTATCTCAATATCATCTTTATATAATAAAACACTTTAGTGTTCTAGAATATAAAGGTACACCCGCAGTGGGTTATACGCGATATAGAGATAATGTTTCTAGTCAAACTAGTTACATTATAACAGTTTCTAAATTAAGTACTAACCCGAAGGCAGTTCCTAAATTCAGATATCTACGGTTAAAACAGCGACTATCGTCCCGTTTACTATTCGTAGATAAATCTCAGTTGAAGTCAGTAGCCTGTTCAAAACAGATTCTGAACAACAGTACATATTTATGTATCACTCTAAGTATTTAAAATCCAATTTCAATACTAGTTGTGAACATAATTATGATAAACATATTTGAAGTAAGAGTCTTGCTCGGCTTCAATTCCTTCTTAGGATATATCCTTTTATCTTCCCAAAAGATTATAATGATTTTGCCTTTGCCATTTTCAATATTCCAGTAGCCTTTGGCCAAGCCTCGGGTTTCTAGAATATCGAAGTAAGGTGTGCCTTGCACAACTTGCCTAATTGCAAAGTTTGACTTTGTCTCCTTGAGAATAGTCATTAATTCTCCAAGAATTATTTATTGCAATTTTAGTACTTTCTAAAATCAAAGTATAATGGATTAAGCACTGTAATTATCATTATATGAATATTCCAAATTCATATTCCACTTATTTGCTTAACTCCAGGCTTTAGGCATAATTCATTATTTTATCAAATAAAATAAAACTATTAATTTCCAAGACCATCTTGAAATTATTCCCAATTTGAAAATTAAAGTCGTTTAAATACATTTTCACCCAGGATTATGCTTTAAAACTAATCTTTCATTTTTATCTTGATTCTATAGTCCAACTATTTAATCAACGATTTGTGGTACTATTTATTATAATGATTATAATAGTTCCAACTATATAATCAAATATAATCCAAATTAATTAACCTCAATTACATTGATTACTATAATCCAATTATAAAATTAACTGTAAACTGAAATTAATTAATTCAAATATATTGATTAATATAATCCAATTATAATAATCAACTATAATACAGTCCAACTGTTTATTAAAAACAACAATTTAAATATTAGTCCAACTAACATTTAATTTAACGACGACGAAATAATTTGAATGAGCGCGTTTGGCGAGTAATTGAACGAGTATTGCAAATTCAATTCTTGCCTCCCACTATTTTTCGGCGAGCCTCTAACCCTCTGTCGAGTACTCGGGAAATCGTGGCTAGGATCCCATTAAATATCACACAATCTTGACTTTGGCCAACAAATTGTATGATAATTAACTAGGTAGATCTCGAAGATCAATTGGATCCAATCCAATTCCTAGATCCAGTAGGCAGATTTCCAAATCCTAAACATATATCTTATATATGCCAATACATCTAATGTATTACCTAACCTTTTTCCTCTAAATCAACTAAGCCTTGGCTTTGGCACAACAAACCTAGTGATCCCAGTCAAGCGCGACCCATTGACCATGAAAGCTTCATAATCAATGTCGAGTGACAAGAGGGGGTCTTGACTTTGGCCAACAAACCACAACTTGGACAAGACACCGATATGGAACAAAGCCTTCGTGATTCAAACACATCTTCCACAGACAAAGGCCTGACTTTGGCCAAAAACCAATGCCGTCTCGGATCTTGAGTGAGAATCACTCAATGGAAGGAAAGACGCTTAATATTGAATGAGGGTTTTTTTCGCGTGAAAATGGCAAACCAATTTATTATCTTTGTTGGTCTCATCATCATCATCACACCCTTAAACATGCATTCTAAACACATAATAAAGCGCATATGAATAAAATAATAATGATATGCGGATGGATACTTTACATTGATCCTAGATCAAATCTCTCATTTTCTCTCTCCAAAGCTAGCACATGTATTTACTTCTACCCGTTACACTACACTTCTAAAGAAACCTCATATACATTGAGGGGAATAGGTGAGAAGAGAATACAAAGAGTATAGAGGATAAGGCTGGACACGCAGGTCCAATTAATAAATCAAATTATTATACAATTTCCAAAATTGCCCCACCCGACTAATATCCATCCGATATACATTATCATGCATCGCAACCATGTATTCATACAAGCATGTTATCAATCAATCTAATCCAATTAATTAATCTGATAATTAGTGATCATCCAATGTTCAAACAACGATTTGATTTTTGCTCGAGTCAAACTCGTTTTGCGAATAAGTACTCAAGATACGAATTCTCGAATTAAATTAAATTATATAATTAAATCCAATTTAATACGCATTTAATTCTAATTCACTATTAAATATCCAATTAAATATTACACTTTTATTAACGAACATTTACGATTTAAATTTCAAATTTAATCGTAACGGGTCTCAAAGCCCGATAAACATCTAATGTTTATTTAATTAAAGTCTAATGGACTTTTAATTAATTTCTTAAGGCGTGGACTTTTGGTCAACTCGGGTCAAACCGAATAACCAAAATCCAATCCGAGAGTTACCCCATAAGCCTTTAAATTAATTTGGCCCATTAAATAATTAAGGTCCATTAAGTCATAATTGGACTTTATGGATGCGGTTTGGGCCCAATTGGATCCAACAAAATTGGCCTAAACCTAACTTGGTACAACCAAACCCAAAAGCCCAATTACAACATATAAGGCCCAATTTCCCAAAACAAGCCCAATTAATTAACTTATAAAATTCAAATTCCATAATAATTAACCTAAGTGTAATACACAATTAACCACCCAATTAATATTTCTAAAACATCAATTAACATACTTAATATCATGCATTTCTACATTAAATAGTGTCCAACACAATTTATCAAAATCAAACCCAATTTACATGCTTAAAGTCTCGGCAATTAGGGGTTTTTCAATCCGATTCGGTTTCAATCAAATTGAATCCACAATCATCATTTCCCAAATCAATTAAACTCATCCAATGAATCAAAATACAAAAACACAATGAATTTCAAATCACATTGAATTCAGCCAAGCCAACTTTTAAAGGGAAAATTGTTCCAAATCAAAATTCAATCCAATTGAACTTCAAAACAACATTACCCAAAGTTTTAAGTCATCCAATGATCAAAAAACAAAATTATGCCAAGACATTAGGGCTCTTCAAATTCGGCCAACATAAGCATTTGGGGGGAAATTTGTTCCAAACACAATTTCAACAAATTGATCCAATCAATCTTAAATTAAACATACTTTAAGCATTCTCATTCATCCAATTTCACAAAATATGCTCAAAATCAAGTTTACCCAAATTTTTCACTTAGGCCAACATAACAAATTGGGGAAATTTGTTCCAAACACAATTTCTTCAATTGATCCAATCAATCATTAATTCAAACAACATATAAGCATACTTAATCAATCGATTCAACCAAATCATGCTTCAATTGATTTTACCAATTTGCCATGCCCAAAATTTGGGGAAAATTGAATCCAATCCAATTTCATGAAATTGATCATGCACAATTTCAATTCATACATACAAGCATACTTAATCATCCAATTTAACCAAATCATGCTTCAATTGATTATCCCCAATTTCAAAACCCCCTAAGTTTCATGCTTGATAATAGCTCAAGATACCATTGTTGGTTTCTAATATAGGTCCCAAGAATCATGAAATCAAGCAAGAAAACGCATGAATACATCAAGGAGTAAGGCGGAATACATACTCACATTGATGGGTTTTGATGAAATGAAGAATACAGCCTTCAAGCTCCCTCCATAAGCTCGCCCAAGGCTTCTCCTTGCTATGGACTGCTCGGTTTGGTGGTGGTGGTCTCCTCCAAAATCGGCCATTGATGACTCCATGGAAGCTCCAAGCTTCAAGCTTTCCAAAATAAATCCAAGCTCATGTTTTAGTTTCCCTATCACCATAATATAAACCCTAGGTGTGCTAGCACTCTCCTTTCTTCTTAAATTCGGTCAAACCAAAAATGTTGGGAAGAAATGCTCAAAGCCGTGAGGAAGAACAAGAAAAATGAGAGGGAAAAGAAAGGGTTCACAAAAACGTGAACATGCTCTAAAGGAAGAGAGAAAATAAAGCTCTTTATATATATCATTTATAATTATTATTATTTACCAAGTAAATAAACAATAATAAAACATATACCACTTTATTTCAAAAGTCAAACGAAAAAGCAAAAAGGTACAAGTCATTTCAACTTTATTCCCATCACTTTTTACTTTTCACATCAAGTCACTTTATCAAAGTGACAACATGTCATGTCACATCACTCAATCAAAGACAAGTGATTTGACAATTTGATGATGATGCGACTAGCGATTTGACGCTTGATGTGACTTGCGTGCCGCGCTCGAATTCGAAATGCGAATGCGCTCGTAATCACTCTAGAGCTCGGGTTCGCTAATTCCAAATTAACGAATTTCTCGTCGCGTCGTAATTAATGATTACGCCTAGCGAAATCACTTTTCACGTCGCTAACGAATTAATTCCAAATTAATTCATTCGCGCCCGAATTAAAATCCAATTTCAATTCCGCGTCGAAATCCAATTTCGTATAATATATAGAATATATTATTTTTATCGATTAATTCCAAATTAATCGTTCTCTCTCTTTTATTAATATTTTATCCTAGATAAAATATCTCCGTAATTAATCCCAGATTAATTTTCTCTCTCATCGAATTAATCCCAGATTAATTTTCTGTCTCTCGAATTAATCCCAGATTAATTATAGTGCGAGTCATACATGATCGGTGAATCTTTGGGAAGCGGCCCATGAGATCTCCGGAAATGTTGGCAGTAAATTCGGTCGTCGGACTATCCGAACACGTAAGTGCCTCGTACTACATTTATACCGATTTACGAGACAAGGTTGGCTTCTAGCAAAGCGCCATGCCTACCCAATTCTCCGGAAATATCCTTACAGGAATAAGTGATCTATATCAAGCGTAGTATACCGAAGTATTGCATATTTCTGTCCAGTATCGGATGATCACGTGCTAGGCCTGGGGCTGGAATTGTGTCTGCCCCGTACGAAGCACATATCGGATGTCTGGTAACTAGTCTCTATAATCGGATAAACATGACCTAGTCATAATATCCCGATAGCTCGAGCATTTAAGAGAACGAGTTTCCGTATCCTACGTGACCGTCATCTCCACTATGAATGGAGTGATACTTCCATCTTGACATCACGCCCAACACACTACGATTCTCAATATACCCAGAATTGGCGTACACAGAACCGGTTAAAGCCCTAGACGACCTCAACTAAAGTATATCGATTATCGTAAGTATTAGCGGTGCAAGTCTCAAGTTAAGACCAAATACACCTACCCTGATTGCAGACTCCCATAGACACATAGTCATACTACCAATGGGATTCCGCGGGGTTCTATCCAGAGCGAAGCTGTTTCCCGTACCATCGGTGAAACACAACCTCCTATTACACTTGCATGAGTATCATATACCCAAATATATGAGAACTATGTCGTTGTGCCCTCACAAATGCGCACAAGTGTAATACTAGTCTTTTACGTATTTATCGATGTCCAATCTCGATAATACTCTGACTAGGGATATTTAATGATTTATCCTACGTGGACTGATACTGTCTCATATAATTCTCCGTCCAGGAACAAATCATAGGGACCTCTCATCATTTATACATCTAAGGTGATCTAATCACAAATGATAAGAGAGCAATCTCCTTTGTCATATACCCGATTTAAGGCCGCACTCACCCCTCGCAAGGGAAGACCTCAAACCGTTGGGTTCAGAATGGTCTCTTACTTATGTCACTTGTAATGAAAGGATTTATGTAATAATTTAATCAAGTTTAAGTAACACTTATTTCCAAGAGTATCATGCTTCTAAATTCACATGCATGAAATTAATCATCACAACATACAACATCACATGGCAATCTCATGAACATATTTCAATCATATGATATGGAAAACTAAGAACAACCTAATCATGCTTGAGTACTATCTCATGAATACATCGAATGGATAAATGCAGGAATACAAATAATATGATTGGCTACATAATACAATGGAGATAACCCAAGAGGAAATTGTGCAAGAAATATGATGAGAAAGACTCAGTTCAGTGTGTGCGCATTCGTGTAGCGTTCGTAAACGCGTTCGAATGGTAAACAGAAGGTTCGAGTTCGTGTAGCATTTTATAACGCTTTCGAACGGTACCAGACCTGATGATACAAAATGCATGCACGTTCGAGCAGCGTTTGATAACGCGTTCGAATGGTAAACAGAAGGTTCGCGTTCGAGTTGCGTTTGATGACGCGTTCGAACGGGAACTGGCAGATTGCATACATTCATATGGTTTTAGATACCGCATTCAAACAGGATCACAACAACGACATATCTAATCACATGGATATCTAAATCATGCATAAAGATTAACATACTAAGGACTAAATCATGCTTAAGAATAAATAACGCACTAGGCCTAATCAGGCTAAATAAATAAATAACGTACTAACTACATCATGCTCAAATACAAGTTTGGATGAAACAGAATATATGTATCTCTCAAGTGGTACGTGGAGTTGTATCCCGAGTGCAGACCGTACTACCGTCCATTCGGATTCGGCTACGGAATTTACGTCCGGGTTTCCATCCGATATACCACAAAAGAGAACATACATCCGTTTATCCGAAATTCACATCATGCCTCATAAAAATGACTTTCATGCAATAAAAATATATATTAAAATAAATAAAAGACAAATGGAAGATAATAATACAAGGTGCCATCAGGTCTAACATTTTAAATCACTTCTCGGATGTACGGTACACGATCGTCGGAAGGGTGGATGCTCTGCAACTCTTCCGGTTCACTGGTTCACTGCTCTCGTTCGTTGTCTTACTGTTTAGAGTCATCGTTCTCCTCCTTTTACTGCTGCTTTTGACTCCGATTCGCTTCCGTTTTGCTACTATTCTGGTGCTGTATTTTAGTTACTGTTCTTGGGATGTTTTGGCTACTGTTTTGGGTGTGATTTTCGGTGGTGTTATGGTGTGGTTCGGGGGCTGTTTTGATGAGGTAAAGGGGATGTTCGGGACATGTTTTGGTCAAGACAATGAGGTTTCTTTAGTTTGTGATCTTCGGTTATTGAGAGTGAGGGAGAGTTGTGTCAATAAGCTTGGGTGTTTCTTGTGTGTGTTGTGATTTTCGTGTGAGTTGTGTGTATGAGCTAGGAGAGGCTTTTCTTATATGAATGAGCTAGGGGAGTGCATGTCTTGGATAGGGGTTGTTTATATAGAGAATGGCTAGGGTTTCACCTTGTCTCACAAGGAAGGGATTTGATTTGGTGTTGAGCAAGGAAAGGATTAAATTGAGGGGGGATAAATTTGGTTTAGATTAGGAATACAATATCTTTAATTTGTTATAATTGATTTTAATTAGGCATGACATCTTTTTAATTTAGTATGTAATTTTGTTTAGTTAGGAAGGAATCTTGTGTAATTGGTGGGTGAATATCTTAATTAAGGAATTAAAATATTTGATTGATTTTAATGTTTATTTTAATTTGGTATGTGATTTTTAGATTTGTTTTGATTTCACCATGTGTTAAATATGTGTTTTAAGTGGGCTTGGGCGTGTGGGCCAAGGCTTGGGCGAATTGGGCTTAATGTGAGGCTAGCAGCAAAACCAGAATTACCGACACCGTTCGAACGCCTCCTCGAACGCGGAACGAACGCCCGCAATCTGTTTGGCGTTCGAACGTATACACGAATGCAGCACGAATGAAAACAGTGAACCTTGTTTATTCTGAATTTCCCCTTTCGATGTCCGTTTTCCGTGACCTCCGTGACTTAAAAGGTAGTGTCTCCAAATGAGACTCATCATGGGGACTTATGTGCAAAAATGCAGTACCTACAGTATTGCTTCTTGGAAATGACATTCCCATGCTACAATCGGTGAAAGCTTGGCTTTCAATAAATTCTCCATGAAAGACCTGGGAGAGTCAACCTTTATTCTAGGAATAAGGATCTATCGGGATAGATGTAGAAAGCTGCTGGCACTTTCCTAGAGCTCGTACATTGATAAAGTGTTTAAGAGATTCAACATGGATCAGTTCAAGAGAGGGCTTCTTCCGGTGTCATATGACGTCTCTCTATCGAAGGGTATGTGTCTTAAAACTCAAGATGAGAGAGATGCAATGATTCGGATCCCGTATGCTTCAGCATTCGAATTGATCATGTACGCCATGATATGTACGCGACCCGATGTCTCATATGCTTTGTGTTGGACAATTATGACCCATAGCGTCACTATTTGTACAGATCATGGTGTTGTTGTACAGATTAACTATGTGACAAAGGAGATTGCTCTCTTATCATTTGTGATTAGATCACCTTAGATGTATAAATGATGAGAGGTCCCTATGATTTGTTCCTGGACGGAGAATGATATGAGACAGTATCAGTCCACGTAGGATAAATCATTAAATATCCCTAGTCAGAGTATTATCGAGATTGGACATCGATAAATACGTAAAAGACTAGTATTGCACTTCTGCGCGTTGTGAGGGCACAACGGCATAGTTCTCATATATTTGGGTATTGGATACTCATACAAGTGTAATAGGAGGTTGTGTTTCACCGATGGTACGGGAAACAGCTTCGCTCTGGATAGACCCCTCGGAATCCCATTGGTAGTATGACTGTGTGTCTATGGGAGTCCGAAATCAGGGTAGGTGTATTTGGTCTTAACCTGAGACTTGCACCGCTAATACTTACGACAATCAATATACTTTGGTTGAGGTCGTCCAGGGCTTTAACCGGTTCTGTGTACGCCTATGCTGGGTATATTGAGAATTGTAGAGTATTGGGTGTGATGTCAAGACGGAAGTATCACTCCAGTCATAGTGGAGATGATGTCACGTAGGATACGGTATTAGTGCTCTTAAGTGCTGCGCGGCCATTGGGATATTATGACTAGGTCATGTATATCTGATTATAGAGACTAGTTACCAGACATCCGATATGTGTTTCGTACGGGGCAGACACAACTCCAGCCCCAGGCCTAACACGTGACCATCCGATACTAGATCGATATGCACTATACGATGTATACTACGCCTGATACAGATCCTTCATTCCTGTAAGGATATTTCGGAGAATTGGGTAGGCATGGTGCTTTGCTAGAAGCCAACCTTGTCTTGTGAATCGGTTGTTGGATAATATGACCCATAGCGTCACTATTTGCACAGATCATTGTGTTGTTGTAGCAAATTGACTATCTAATAAGGAAATTGCACTCTCATCATTTGTGATTAGATCACCATAGATATATAAATGAAGAGAGGTCCATATGATTAGTTCCTGGATTGAGATGATATGAGACAGTATCAGTCCACGAAGGATTAATCATTAAATATCCCTAGCCGTAGTATTATCGAGACTGGACATCGATAATGCGGAATAGGCTAGTATTGCACTTGTGTGCGTTGTGAGGGCACAACGGCATAGTTCTCATATATATAAGTGTTGGATACTTATGCAAGTGCGATAGGAGGTCGTGTTTCACCGATGGTACGGGAAACAGCTTCGCTCTGGATAGACCCCTCGGAATCCCATTGGTATTATGACTATGTATCTATGGGAGGCCGAAATCAAGGTAGGTGTGTATAGTCTTAACCTGAGACTTGCATCGCTAATACTTACGATAATCGATAAACTTTGGTTTTGGTGGTAGGGGACTTTAAACAGGTTCTGAGTACACCACTTCTGGGTTTATCAGAGAGTCGTAGAGTATTGGGTGTGATGTCAAGACGGAAGTGTCACTTCAGTCATATTGGAGTTGATGTCACGCAGGATACGGTACTAGTGCTCTTGAGTGTTGCGCAACCAATCGGGATATTATGACCAGGTCATAACTATCCGATTATAGAGACTATGTTACCAGACATCCGATATGTGTTTCGGATGGGGCAGACACTTATTCAGCCCCAGCCCTAGCACGTGACTATCCGATACTGGACCGATATGCACAATACAATTGTATACTACGCTTGATACAGATCTTTGATATTCTTAATGGATATGTCCGGAGAATTAGGTAGACTTGGTGCTTTGCTAGGAGTCGACCTTGTCTCGTAAATCGTAGTAGTAGAACGTAGTACTTGGTACGTACGTGATTCGGATACTCCGGCGACCGCATTTACTGCCAACTAATCCGGGGATCTCATGGGTCGCTTCCCGATAATCCACCGATGACGCACAACTTGCACTCTTGAATAATCTGGGATTATATAGAAGAGAGAGAAAATTAATCTAGGATAAATTACGGAGATATTTTATTTAGGATAAAATATCGTCTAGAGAGAGATAACGATTAATTTGGAATTAATCGATTAAATTAATATATTCGATATATTAAACGAAATTAGATTTCGACGCAGAATTAAAATTAGATTTTAATTCGGGCGAACGAATTAATTTAGAATTAATTCGTTAGCAATCTGAATAGTAATTTCGCTAGGCGAAATTAATTAATTCTCGTCGCGACGGAAATGCGTTAATTCGGAATTAGCGAAACCGAGCCCGAAAGTGTTTGCGGACACATTCGTATTTTGAAACGAGTGGTATCCGCAAATCACATCGCGATATCTCATCACTTGACACGAATAGAT
Source organism: Zanthoxylum bungeanum (assembly GCA_019454045.1). Classification (NCBI taxonomy): domain Eukaryota; kingdom Viridiplantae; phylum Streptophyta; class Magnoliopsida; order Sapindales; family Rutaceae; genus Zanthoxylum; species Zanthoxylum bungeanum. The sequence goes on from SKCR01050654.1 coordinate 30,267, forward strand.
GATGGATGTATCTAGTCACCTTTATGGGATGATACATTGTCTCTATTCTCAATGTGTGATGATGATGAATTTTTGGAGGGAAATGCTTTTCACGGTTTTTGAAGAGTTTTTATCTAAAAATTCATTTTTTGGTTAATGATATACATCATTGCTTCTCTCTTTCTTACTTACGTTTTTGGTAAAACAAAAACAGAAGGGTGAAGACACATTTTTTCTCTCTTCCTCTCACGCAAACCAGAAACATTTCTTCACTGGTTTTGAACCAGAAAAACATGAGCATTAAGGGAAGCAAGAGTGGTTTTTTCATGGTGAGAAATCAAGTGTTAGCACACTTACAAGTCTTGCGAAGGTGGTAGGGAGGTTCGACCATGAGACGGGATCCATCCGACGAATCTAGAAGCTCATTTTCGCAGCTCAAAACAGAAGATGGAGGGCAGTGGACTGTTGCAGTTCATGCGCCCAAACAGTGAACATATTGGCTTCAATCGTCTTCAAATCGACTCAACCAACCAATGTAAGTATTCCGCTATCTTCATTGGTGTATTCATGCTTGATTTTCATGTCTTGTTTGATCTTGGGACCTAGATTAAAACCAACAATGGCATCAAGAGCTATAGGTTCAAGCATGAAAAATGTAGGGCTTAAAATTGGGTATTTTGGATTTGAGCTTGATTTTATAAAATTGGATGTTTAAGCATGCTTAATATATGATATATTGAAGATTGATTTGATCAATTTCAACAAAATGTGATTGGATCAATTTTGCCCAAATTTGAAGTGTTGGCCGAATGTGTATGTATTTTGTTAATCTTGGATTTTTTCATTTTAATTCATTGGATGAGTTATAATGATGTAGGATAATGTTGATTTGAGATTGAATTGGATTTAATTTTGAATTGGATAAAAATCCCCAAATACTTACCTTGGCCGAATGTTGAAGCATGTTTGGAAATTGGAAATTTTTCATTTTGGTTCATTGGATGAGTTTTAATGATGTTAGGTGATGTTAATTTGAAGTTAATTAGATTGAATTTTGAATTGAACAAATATCCCCAATTTGCTTCACTTGGCCGAATGTGTGGATGATTTTGGATTCTTGGAATTTTGGTTTTGGTTCATTTGATGAGTTAGAATCATGTAGGATGATGTTAATTTATAGTCAATTGGATTGTACTTTGAATTGAACATAAATCCCCAAAATTCTCATGTTGGCCGAATTGGTGTATGCCCTCAAATGTCTTGGTAATTTTGATTTTGTGACATTGGATGTGTATGAAATCAAATTGGATGGTGATTTAATGTCGATTGTGGGTTCGGTTGGATTGAAACCAAATCGGACACAAAAATCCTCCTTGGCCGAGAGCTTTGTAGCATGTAAATGGGTTTGATTTTTCAATTTGTATGTTGGACATGTAATAATGAATTGAGTATGATTAATTGGACTAATTTAGTGTTTTAGAAATATTGATTTAGTTTATTAATCATGTAATACACTTTAGTTTAATTGAATATGAAATTGGATTTTGTATATTTTATTAATTGGGCCTAATTTTGGAAATTGGACTTTAATGTTGTAATTGGACCTATTGGGCTTGATTTATCAAGTTTGGTTTAGGCCAAATGGATTGGATCCAATTGGGCCCAAAACCTTAACCATAAAGCCCAAATGCAACTAATGAACCTTTAAAGTTCAATTGGGCCTAATGGGCCAAGATTGATTTATGGGCTTATGGGGTAAATCCCGGATTGGACTTTGGTTATCGGTTTGACCCGAGTTGACCAAAAGTCCACGCCTTAAGAAATCAATTAAAAGCCCATTGGACTTTAATTGAATTGACGTTGGACGTTAATCGGTCTTTGAGACGCGTTACGATTAAATTTGGAATTTAAATCGTAAAAGGTTTATTAAATAAAAGTGTAATATTTAATTTGGAATTGAATAGTGAATTAGTATTAAATACATATTAAATTTGATTTAATGATGTAGTTTAATTTAATTCATGAATTCGTACTTTAAGTACTTATTCGCAAAAACGAGTTTGACTCGATCAAAATCAAATCGTTGTTTGAACATTGGATGATCACTTAATTATCAGATTAATTAATTTGATTAGATTGATTGATAGCATGCTTATGTGTGTGAATATGTGGTTGTGTTGAATGAATAATGTATATCGGATGGATATTAGTCGGGTGGGCAATTTTTGAAATGTTGTAATAAATTCGATTTATTAAATTGGACCTGCGTGTCCAGCCTTATCACCTCTTTTCTCTTTGTATTCTCTTCTCACCTATTCCCCTCTATGTATATGAGGTTTCTTTAGAAGTGTAGTGTAACGTGGTAGAAGTAGTAAGTTACAAGTGCTAGCTTGAGTGAGAAAGTGAGAGATTTGATCTAGGATCAATGTGTAAAGTATCCATCCGCATATCATTATTATTTATTTTCATACTCGCTTTATTATGTATTTAGAATGCATGTTTAAGGGTGTATGATGATGAGACCTTAACAAAGATAATTAAATTGGTAGCCAATTTGCACGCAAAAACCCTCGTTCTATATTAAGCGATTATCCTTCCATTGAATGATTCTTGTTCAAGATCCGATTGGCATTGGTTTGTTGGCCAAAGTCAAGACCTTGTCAATTATGGATGTATTTGAATCATGAGGGTTTTGTCCACATCGGTGTCTTGTCCAAGTTGTGATTTGTTGGCCAAAGTCAAGATCACTTCTTGTCCAACGACATTGATTACGAAACTTTCCTTGTCAATGGGTCCCGCTTAACTGGAATCATTAGGTTTGTTGTGCCAAAGCCAAGGCCTAGATGATTCGGAGGATAAGGTTAGGAAAATGTATTAGATACATTGGCATATGTAATATGTTTAGGACTTGGATGTCCACCTAACCGGATCTGGGAATTGGATTGGATCCAATTGATCTGTGAGATCTACCTGGTTAAATAGCATACAGTGTTGGCCAAAGTCAAGGTTGTATGTTATTTAATAGGATCCTAGCCCACTAGGAAACACGGTTTCCCGAGTACTTGACAGAGGGTTAGAGGCTCGACGAAAAATAGTGGGAGGCAAGTATTGAATTTGCAACATTCGTTCGAATACTCGCAAAACGCGCTCATCTATATTTACTCGTCATATTAATCAAAAGTATTAGTTGGACTAATATTTTATGTTGTTTTAAAAATATATATAGTTGGACTATATACAAACTCATTCAAATTATAGTTGATTTTATAATTGGATTATAGTAATCAATATAATTGAATTAAAATGATAGTTGATTTTATAATTAGATTATAGTAATCAATATTAAAATTATAGTTGATTAAATAATTGGATTATTGTAATCATTATAATAAATAGTACCTTATTAAAATTGATTAAATAGTTGGACTATTGAAATCAAGAAAGAATTGAAAAGTTGAATATTTAAAATATATAATCCTTGGATTAAATGTTTTAAATGATTTAATTTTCTTTGGGAATTAATAATAGGTTACTTATTGGATAAAATAACTTGTTATATCTAGGCCCATAATTAAGCAAATAGTAGAGCATAAAATCTTTGGAAGATTTATATGATGATGACTTTAGTGCTTAATTAATATACTTATCATAAATCTATCTTTAGATTTAAAAGTATTTAAATGCAATTAATAATTCTTAGAGAATTGATTTGACTATTCTAGTGGAGAGAAGTCAAAGTTTGCAATTGGGCGATTTGCACAAGGTGCACATCGTTTCGATATTCCGAAACCCAAGGCTTGGCCAAAGGTTTGTGAAATATTGAAAAGATAATTGACATATCCCAAAGTGACTACCATTTGGATATGGAAGACACGAAGGAATTAAAGAAAGGGCGAGGTTCTAACTTTAAAAATATTTGTCAAAGTTATGTTCACTACTGGTATTGAAATTAGATTTTAAATACTTAGTGTGGTACATAAAATATATGTATTGATGTTCAGAATCCGCTATGAGCTGGATACTGACTTCAAGCCGAGATTTCTCTGCAAATCGGAAACAGGACGAAACGTCGTCGCTGTTTCGACCGTAGATACCTAAGTTTAGGAACTACCCTTGGGTATGTACTTAAATTAGGAACTGTTATAATGTAACTAGTTTGACTGGAGACATTATCTCTATATCAGTGTTTAATCCGTTGCGGATAAACCTTTATATTGTAGAACACTAAGTGTTTTATTATATAAAGATGATACTGAGATAAATACATTAGATGTAAATAACAGAATTTATATTTTGAATATAATAAAATCTCAAACATATAAAATGACAAATAAATAGCTCAAATTGATTTGATCAATAGAGACTTATTTGTGGCATTGTTGTCTAAGGACACAATTAAACGAGACTCGTATATCCACACTTTTGAAGAGTGGGTACTAGGACTGATTTGACTATTCAAATAAGGTCTGCGAATCTAGTTTATTAGGTAAAGTACCTAAAATACTATTTACTTGGTAATAGTAAAAGGGCCACCGATCTGTTAGCCCTATTCATGGTAAAGTGGGCCCATATCTAGCTAGGCTAGATGTGAACATGAATATTTCGTGACCTTGACGGATGTAGCATCACGTTATGGTCATGTGTTTCTTTTGAAGAACACAAATCGGAAACTTTAGAGTTTCGACACGAAATAGAAAAACAGATCGGCTATAGTATTATTCCGCCACGGTAAGACCGTAATGGAAAATACTTAAGCAGTAAGTTTCATACGTACATGAAAGAGTATGGTATTCTTTCAGATGAGGACTCCTCTCGAGACACGTCAGTTAGACGGTGTGTCCGAACTAAAACCGAATTTTGTTGGACATGATAAGGTTTATCACGAGTCGCTCTGAGCTACTGTTTCCTTCAATAGGATATGTATTAACAGTGCAAAACTTATTTAGAATAAGGTTCCATATAAATCTGTTTGACAGATGTCATATAGGATATGAACAGGGAAGAAACGAGGTTTCTCATTCCTGATAATTTGGGTATGCCAGGCATAACGTTTGGATGATACCAAACTAAAAGACCCAAATTGGATAAGTGCCAATATAGGTTATCCTAAGGGAAACCTTAAGTATAGTACTTATAAATCTCACATGAGAACAATATGATTGTTGCTCACCATGCGGTTTTCCTGAGAGGAATACCGATATGCAGTGGTCAGTGGGAGGATAGTGATACTCGATGAAAATCGGAGTAATACTGTTCTAGGCAGGAAGTCCTTAATGGAACACAAACAGTTCATCAATGATGAATCTATACCATTAATCTTCAAATACACAAGAACTTCGTAGATCGGATAGAGTCAGAAAACAACCTAGGGTATGGGTTTCTGATCTAACCTCATAAAGATGTCAATCTTGTGAAGGTATATCCACCGACTACGTTTTGAGGAAGTGATACGAGGTATCGGCTCCCTGTTATGGCAAAGTGCCATGAGTCCGAAATGGATTCCATGTATAACAACTATTTTGGATACTAGTTGTACCACAAGGCATTGTGCCTATTGGTACATTAAACGTCTTCAAGGAAGACATACATGGATGGCAACATACCAACGTACAAAGCTAGGCTTTTGACGAAAAGGTATCGTTATCAACATTGTGTTAATAACGGTTCAACCTTTTACCTGTTGCCATGGTAAATCCATTTTGAAGATGCTTGTTGATAACTGCATATTTCATTTATGAAATGTGTCAGTTACAGATCAAAATCGCTTTCCTGAAAAGGAAACCTTTTGGAGGATGTTTACAACATTCTGACGATTTTGTATAACCGACAAACAAGGTTTGCGGGTTATTCGATCCATGTTTGGATTGAAGCAAGCATAAGGTTCTTGGAACTGACGTTTTGAAATAATCATAATGGTTTATGATTTGACTCAAAACGAAATAATTCTTGTGTATATATGGAGGTTAGTGGGAGGGCACTGACAGTTAAATTCCCATAAAGCAATTGGTGAAAGCTTGGCTTTCATAGATATTCTTTAATAGAAATTCTCCGTAGAATTCTGGGGAGTAACAACCTTTATTCAAGGAATAAAGATCTACTGGGATAGATTTGGAGTTGTTAAACTCTCTGGAAATTGTACATTTAAAATGTACTTGATAGGGTGTCTCATACGCTTCGAGCATATGGAGTCACAATCAGGTCAATCCAAGTGATAGTCACTGGATTGAAGTTAAGAACATCTGTTAGTATCTTAGAGAACTAAAGATGTTGTCTTAAACTATGGAGAAGGAGAACTTGAAGTGACTGGAATCACTGCTGCAAGTTTCCAAACAATTAAATACTATAGGTACTATAAAGTTTGAATAACGGGACAGTGAGCTGGAAATCTTCCAAGCAAGATAACTGTTGCCGAATAAACACACAAATGCGGATTATTGCTGCAGCTGAGCAGCAGCAATAGAAGTCTTTTTGGATCAAAAATAAATCTAAGTAGATTAGATATAGTTCTTTTAGCAGCTGAGCTAGGCGTCAGCACAGGCTAAGGAATTAAAGTCTCATCGACGATCCAGATATATACTTCTGTATCATCTGATTCGTTCGGATCATACATCGTGGCGATGTGATGATCGTGTAAATCGCGTCAAACGATAATCAGACAAATCCGCTGACGAAAACCTTTCCTCAGCAATTTGAGCGAACCGTACATAGTTCAGGTGTAGGACACTTGAGTGACTCGCTATGTGCCAAGTGGGAGATTGTTGGATAATATGACCCATAGCGTCACTATTTGCACAGATCATTGTGTTGTTGTAGCAAATTAACTATGTAATAAGGAAATTGCACTCTCATCATTTGTGATTAGATCACCATAGATATATAAATGAAGAGAGGTCCATATGATTAGTTCCTGGATTGAGATGATATGAGACAGTATCAGTCCACGAAGGATTAATCATTAAATATCCCTAGCCGTAGTATTATCGAGACTGGACATCGATAATGCGGAATAGGCTAGTAGTATTGCACTTGTGTGCGTTGTGAGGGCACAACGGCATAGTTCTCATATATATAAGTGTTGGATACTTATGCAAGTGCGATAGGAGGTCGTGTTTCACCGATGGTACGGGAAACAGCTTCGCTCTGGATAGACCCCTCGGAATCCCATTGGTATTATGACTATGTGTCTATGGGAGGCCGAAATCAAGGTAGGTGTGTATAGTCTTAACCTGAGACTTGCATCGCTAATACTTACGATAATCGATAAACTTTGGTTTTGGTGGTAGGGGACTTTAAACAGGTTCTGAGTACACCACTTCTGGGTTTATCAGAGAGTCGTAGAGTTGGGTGTGATGTCAAGACGGAAGTGTCACTTCAGTCATATTGGAGTTGATGTCACGCAGGATACGGTACTAGTGCTCTTGAGTGTTGCGCAACCAATCGGGATATTATGACCAGGTCATAATATCCGATTATAGAGACTATGTTACCAGACATCCGATATGTGTTTCGGACGGGGCAGACACTTATCCAGCCCCAGCCCTAGCACGTGACTATCCGATACTGGACCGATATGCACAATACAATTGTATACTACGCTTGATACAGATCTTGTATTCTTTAATGGATATGTCCGGAGAATTAGGTAGACTTGGTGCTTTGCTAGGAGTCGACCTTGTCTCGTAAATCGGTAGAACGTAGTACTTGGTACGTACGTGATTCGGATACTCCGGCGACCGCATTTACTGCCAACTAATCCGGGGATCTCATGGGTCGCTTCCCGATAATCCACCGATGACGCACAACTTGCACTCTTGAATAATCTGGGATTATATAGAAGAGAGAGAAAATTAATCTAGGATTAATTACGGAGATATTTTATTTAGGATAAAATATCGTCTAGAGAGAGATAACGATTAATTTGGAATTAATCGATTAAATTAATATATTCGATATATTAAACGAAATTAGATTTCGACGCGGAATTAAAATTAGATTTTAATTCGGGCGAACGAATTAATTTAGAATTAATTCGTTAGCGATCTGAATAGTAATTTCGCTAGGCGAAATTAATTAATTCTCGTCGCGACGGAAATGCGTTAATTCGGAATTAGCGAAACCGAGCCCGAAAGTGTTTGCGGACACATTCGTATTTTGAAACGAGTGGTATCCGCAAATCACATCGCGATATCTCATCACTTGACACGAATAGATGATGGATGTATCTAGTCACCTTTATGGGATGATACATTGTCTCTATTATCAATGTGTGATGATGATGAATTTTTGGAGGGAAATGCTTTTCACGGTTTTTTTTGAGAGTTTTATCTAAAAATTCATTTTTTGGTTAATGATATACATCATTGCTTCTCTCTTTCTTACTTACGTTTTGGTAAAACAAAAACAGAAGGGTGAAGACACATTTTCTCTCTTCCTCTCACGCAAACCAGAAACATTTCTTCACTGGTTTTGAACCAGAAAAACGTGAGCTTTA
>SKCR01050655.1:0-43338 GCA_019454045.1 Zanthoxylum bungeanum
TCAAATCGCTAGTCGCATCAAGCGTCAAATCACTTGTCACTTTGAGTGATGTGACTTGACAAGATTGATTGATGTGATTGATGGTGATTGATGGAGGTAGTTGAAGCATTTAAATGCTTGACTTTTTCCAAATGAAAAGTGATATATGGTTTATTATTTTGGAAATTAAATACACCTAATACACTTTGCTTTTCAACAACTCTCTCTCTCTCACGTTATTATTTATTTGTGGAGCCAAATTGCTCACGTTTTTTTAAGCAACAAATGCTTTCTCTCTCACGCCCTTAGGGGCAAATTTTGTTCTGTTCTTGGCATTCACTGCCGTGGAAATAGAGGGACAAAAGGGAAGCAAAGTGTGGTTTTGTGGCAAAACAAGAGTGCTAGCACACTCCGGGATCAATGCGAAGGTGATAGGGAAGTCCCCCCATGAGTCGGGAACCATTTCGGAAAGCTTGGAGCTTGATTTTGGTGACCAAAACAGAACATTGGAGGCCATGACAGTGAACAAACGTGAGCAGTGGCAGTGGGCAGTGAAGTGCGAATTTTGTTGCCCAAATCGTCTCTCAACCGCTCGATGTAAGTATTCCGCAACTTCGTCGTTGTATTCACTTGTGATTCATGCTTGTATTTTGATCTTGGGACCCTTAGAAAACTCAACAGGTCTTTCACTAAAATTTCTATTAAAGAACCAAATCTTCTCCCGAAATTACATACGATACCAAATTGACCCATTCAGCATTTCTAATAGGTGTTTTCTTTCCTTCATAGTCTTATTTGTTGGTTCGCCTATTAATCTAGTTTCGTTGTTTCAATTCTATTTTTTTATTCATATTGTTGCCTCATTGTCCATTGCCATTGTTTATTTGTTCTTGAACCTACTTTTTGTGAGAGTGACATATCGTTGTTTCGTCTATGATTCAAGTATTAAAACTAAAAGAATACAAAAGAGGACATTAAGAGTGGAAAAATCAAGTGTGTGAGCACATCATCGAGAAAGCCTATTTGAGTGAAAACACGAGTAGATCGACATCTCGAGTGGAAAAACGTGAGGTTAGTGAGGTTTTAATTATTCTTCTATTTTTATATCTTTTGTACTAACATCTATTCTTTATTTCTAAATGGCTGAGAGCAACGAGAAAAGTGAAATGACCTCTCAAGAACAAATAGACCTGAAGCTTGAAGCGACAATGACCGCTATATTCCAACAGTTTGAAAAACTTAATCGAGACATGGCTGATTTAAGAGTTGAAGTATGGAGTATCAAAACAAAACAAAAAAATCAGCTAAGCCTAAGGTCGAAAGCATGCCTCGCATGGCAAAAAGGAATGTGCATAGGCAAATGCCTATGGATTAAGAAAATGTTGAGAACATGTTTGAAGATGAAGAGAATGAGTTTGAGTATCCTTTTGAAATGAATAGGCCTTAGATTTGGTGATAGACGAACTAGAGAGGGTCAGACGAGTGTGTCTAGGCATGAGGAAGTAGATGAGGATTTGAGCAGGATTAAGTTAACAATACTCTCTTTTCAAGCAAAGAGTGGCCATGATTCTTATTTTAAGTGGGAAAAAATGGAGTTAATCTTTAATTGCCACAACTATCCAAAGAATAAACAAGTGCGGTTGGCAGTGGTGGAATTCTCTGAGTATGCTATTAATTGGTGGGACAAATTGGTTACTGATCATAGGAGAAATAGAGAACGACTCATTACTACATGGGATGATTTGAAGGCCATAATGAGGAAAAGGTTTATTCCAAGACATTACTATAGAGAACATCATCAGGTACTTCAAGGGCTTACTCAAAGGTTTAAGAGTGTTGAAGACTATTATAAAGAGTTAGAGCTGGCTATGATGAGGGCAGACATAAAGGAAGATCAAGAAGCCATTTTGGCACGTTATATGGGTGGTTTGAATAAAGAAATTGCCAATATTATGGAGCTTCATCACTATATCGATCTAGAAGAAATAGTTCACATGCCTATTAAGGTGGAGAGATAATTAAAAAAGAAGACAGTTTCTAAGTTCAATTCGGATACTAGTTCCTCATGGAAGCCCAAATGGGGAAATGAAAAGAAAGATAAAACTGCTAACAAATTCTAGTCTGGGCTACCTAAGAAAAATGAAGATTCAACATTAAAACCAAAGCCAAAGATCAAAGCCCCACCTAGTAAAAATCATGATATTAAGTGCTTTAAATACTTATGATCAGGCCATATCACTTCACAATGCCCAAATAAAATAGTAATGCTTATGATAAAAAGTGGTGAGGTGATTACTAATTATGAGCGTGGTGGTGAAGTGGATGATGATATGCCAAGTTTGGTAGAGGATAGTGAGGAAGAATTAGAGGCTGAAGGTAAATCATTTATTGCTCGACGTGCTTTGAGTTCATAAGCTAAAGTTGATGACATTGAGCAGCAGAGGCAGAATATTTTCCATACAAGATGTTTGGTGAAAGATAAATTATGTAGTTTGATCATTGACAGTGGGAGTTGTACAAATATTGCTAGCACCCTCTTAGTGGAGAAATTAGGGTTACCTACATTTAAGCACCCACGACTTTATAAAATTCAATGGTTGAATGATTGTGGGGAAGTACGGGTAACGAAGCAAGTGCTGCTTACTTTCAAGACTGGGATACTTAGTGAGGGGTGATGTATGAAGTGGCTCTGATACATACTGGACATTTATTCTTAGAGAGATCTTGGATGTTTGATAGAAAGGTAATTTATGATGGTTTTAAGAATCGATACAGTTTTAACAAAGATGGAAAGAAAGTCATATATGTTCCGTTGACACGAAACAAGTGTAGGATGACCAAGTAAAGTTAAAAGAAGAGGTTGATAGCTACAAGGGAATTAGCGAGAGTATACCGAGCGCACCCAAGAGACATATGGGGAAATAATCGAGAAGAAAAATATGGGAGAGAAAGATTGTGAGGGGAGAGTGAGATCCACCTTCTTTACAAGAGACATTCCTTAATATTTAAGATATTAACACTAACCATTCTCTTCCTAGAGTTTTGTATCGTCATTGCAGCAAATTGAATATGTATTTATCGTGGACAACTCTAAGAGTTTACCACCTATTAGGGGTCCAAATCGACCAGTCTATAGAAGGAATCCCTAGGAAATGAAGGAACTTCAAAGGCAAGTTGAAAGAGTTGCTAAACAAAGGTATGTACGGTAGAGCATGAGTCCATATGCATTACTATTGATTTTGGTACTAAAGAATGATGGAACTTGGCGAATTTGCGTAGATTTTCAAGCGATCAATAGCATCACAGTAATGTGTCACCACCCTATTCCTAGACCTGATTATATGCTAGATGAGTTGCATGGTGCTTGTATATTCTCTAAGATTAATTTAAAGAGTGTGAACCATCAAATTAGGATAAAATAGAGAGATGAGTGGGAAACAATATTTAAGACCAAGTATGGGTTGTATGAGTGGTTATTATGCCTTTTGGACTTACTAATGCACCTAACATGTATGTGTTTGATGAATCATGTTTTACCAGTATTCTTAGGTAAATTTATAGTTGTATACTTTGATGATATCTTGATTTACAGTAAATGCTTCGATAAGCATGTAGAATATGTTAGATATGTTCTTGATGTTTTACGTATTGAATCTTTATTTGTTAATCTTAAAAAGTGTACATTCTTCTGGAAAAAGGTTGTCTTTCTTGGATATGTTAAGAGTGATAATGGTATTAAAGTTGATGGGAACGGTTAAGGCAATTAGAGAGTGGCCAACACCTAGGAATGCTTCTGAGGTTCGGAGTTTCTATGGTCTAGCTAGTTTTTATAGAAGATTTGTTAGGGATTTTAGTACTATTATAACACCTCTTACTGAGGTCATCAAAAAGGATGTTGGATTTCATTGGGGAGATGACCAATATAAGGCTTTTTAGTGTATTAAATGGAGTTTGTGTTCTACACTTGTTTTAGCTTTACCTAACTTTGATAAAATATTTGAGATTGCATGTGATGCATCATAAATAATTATAAGCGCTGTTTTAATACATGTTAAGAGATCAATTGCTTATTTTAGTGAGAAGCTTAGTGGAACAGCCTTGCGATATCCAACCTATGATAAGAGTTATATGCCCTTGGTCGAGCACTAGAGACTTGGCAACATTACATGTGGCCAAAAGAATCTGGGATTCACACTGATCATGAATCATTTATCCACATCAAAGGCCAAGTCAAATTGAATAAGCGTCATGCCCGTTGGATTGAATTTGTGGGGTCATTTCTATATGTGGTGTTATACAAGTAAAGTAAAGAAAACATTGTTGCTGATGCTCTGTCTCGCAGGTACACACTTCTTACTTCTGTTAGTTCTAAATTGCTTGGTTTTGAGTATGTTAAAGATAAGTATGTAAATGATTCTGATTTTTGTAATATTTATTTGGCATATTAAAATGGAGCATTTGATAAATTTTATAGACATGATGATTATTTGCTTAGGGATAATAAACTTCGTGTGCCAAATTATTTTATGCGTGAATTACTTGTATGAGAGGCGTATTCTGGAGGATTGATGGGTCAATTTAGATTTAACAAGACATTAGATATGTTACATCAGCACTTTTGTTGGCCTAATATGTGTAGGCATGTAGAGCGTATTTGTAGTACTTGCACTGCATATAGAAAGTCTAAATCTAAGGTCTTACCTCATGGATTGTATACATTTACCAGTTCCGACGGAACCTTAAGTTGATATCTCAATGGATTTTGTGCTAGGATTACCAAGGACTAAAAATGAAAGGGATTCCCTTTTTGAAGTGGTGGATATGTTCGGTAAGATGACACATTTATGTAACCCCCTAGGTTTTAGCATGTAATCATGCATGTCAAGGTCATTAAATTCATGAAAGACAAGTAATGCAATGCTTTACGCTCGCATATCACGTATGCAGGTTGACCTAGGCTACGGTCCAAGCCCATGAACAATAGAAAATGAATTGCATATATTTTTCCCAATTGTACAATTTCAGTCTTTTAACGTTTGTGGTGCGTTCATCGTGATGTTCGAATGTGGTTCAGCATTTTCTTTTGTGGAGCGTTCATTCTAGTGTTCAAACGCAACCAACTCCCACGTTAGTGCATAGTTCATTCAGGCATTAGGATGCAATTCAGTATTCACGGTAGTATTGCGTTCTTCTTCTCGTTCTAACTAAAAATTCCAGAGAACTCTCATTTGACGCACATTCAACTTGCATTCGAACGAAAGCCTTCAGTTTTCCTTGCGTTTGTGCAGTGTTCGACGGGGGTTTGAACAGACTGTGATTTTTTAAATAAAATCTTCTCGATTTAAGGTTATTATAAAATGGCCCTTTAAGATTTTTTTTCTTCATTTTTTCTCCTCTCTCCCACTCACGAATTTCCCCCTCTCATTTTCTCTCAAATCAAGGAAGACCCATGCATTTCCTAGCTCAATAAAGACTAAGTAAGCTTTCTTATCTCCATTTTCATGCTTTATTTTGCATGTATATGTTATGGTTTAAGCTCATTTTGAAATCCCTTATTTTTCTTAATTAGTGTGTATTTCAAGTATGGATAGGTTGTTAGTAACACGATATAAGCATAATTTGAGTTGTTATTCATTTTAAGTCTTTCAAACCCATTTTGACCCATGTTGGATTTTGGGGGTTTTGCATGATTAGCTAGTTGATGGCATTCATATAGTGTTTAATGACATGATATATGCATGGAATAGTTTAGATCCAAACCACTGTGGGTAAGTTTGGCACATGTAAGAGTAAATCTTATGTATATGACATATCTGTCGAGTTGGAATCATGTTAGGAATGTGAGTTATCCCGCTAAGCATGTCAGGAGTATGTCATATAGTGTAGTATTCAGTTCCAACCAAGCAGCATTTCGATAACTAGATTTTTATAATGGCATCGTAAGCTATCATGAAAGCATTGTCAGCATGAATACACGTATTATGACACTCCACGACCATGTTTAGAATCATTGAGTTCGAGTATGCTAACTATACTTGAACATATGTTAGATGTCACATAAGAGTTCTTTTAATTTCGTTAAGGAACGTCAGAGTATGGGCGTCAAGTTACTGTATGAATATTACTTCATTTCCCATGTTTTCAGGCTATTTACGATTGCTTTATATGTTATCTTCAACATTCGCATTGAAATTAATTTATTATGTCCCACGTTACATTTATGTTTCAGTTTGCATTCCCAGTTTATTTTAGCAAGTTACGTATTTCATCTCATGAAATCAGTTACATTTCAGTTCACATTATGTATTTCATGTTTTCAAATCAAGTAGTCAGCTTGTATGTTGTCCATGTAGAAGTATTGGTTAGGATTTGTTTCGAACGGCACCCATCCTAGACTTTATTCTAAACACTCCATGTTTTGCATGTATAGTAATGCACGTCAATGTCATTATAGTTATGAAGGACAAGTAATGTGATGACATACGCTCATGTATCATGTATGCAGGATGACCAGGACAACGGTCCATGCCAATGAGCATGAGAAAAAGAATTGCATATATTTCTCCCAAGTGTATAATTTCAGTCTTTTCACATTTGTGGTGCGTTCGTCGTCAGCATTTCCGTTTATGGGTAGTTTTTTTTTAGAGTTTGAATGCAACCAACTCCCACGTTAGTGTCGCGTTCATTCAGGCATTAGAATGCAATTTAGTGTTCGTGTTAGTGTCACATTCTTCTCGCTTGAACCATAAATTCTAAAGAGCTCCCGTACGAGGTATATTTGACTCGTATTCAAATGAAAGCCTTCAGTTTGCTTTGAGTTTGTGTAGCGTTCGACGGGTGTTCAAACGCGACTGTGATTTTTAGACAGAATCTTCTCGATTTTAATCCTATTATAAATAGGCCCCTTAAGATTTGTTTCATCATTTTCTCTCATCTCTCCCACCCACGACATTACCTCTTTCAAAAACCTCTTATTTTCTCTCAAATTAAGCCAAATCAAGGAAGACCTATGCATTTCCAAACTCAATGAAGACGAAGTAAGCTTCTTTACCTCCATTTTATGTTTATTTTTTGCATTTTCTCATGTTAGGGTTTAAGCCTCATTTCGAAATCCCTTATTTTTATTGATTAGTGTGTAAATCAAGCATGGATATGATGTTAGTAACACCATATGAGCATGATTTGAGTTTTTATTCATTTTAAGCTTAGGGTTCTTTCACAATCCATTTTGACCCATGTTGGATTTTATGGGTTTTGCATGATTAGCTACTTAATCGAACTCATATAGTGTTTATATCCAAACCATCGTGGGTAGGTTTGGCACATGTATGGGTAAATCTCATGTTAATGAAATACCTTTCAAGTTGGAATCGTGTTAAGGATGTTGAGTTATCCCACTAAGCACATCACAAGCATGTCATGTATTGTCATTAGTTCAATTCCAATGAAGCAGCATTTCAGGATAGCTAGATGTTATAATGATGTCTTAAGCTATCACGATAGCATTTTCAGCATGAATACACGTATTTCATGCGTCATGGCATCACGAGCATGTTTAGAATCTTTTAGTTTGATTATGATAACTATACTTGAACATATGTTAGATGTCACCCAGGAGTTCTCTCAGTTTCGTTCAGGCACGTCAGCGTATGGGTGTCAAGTTAGTGAGTGAATATAACTTCATTTCTCATATTTTCAGGCTATTTACGAATTGAGTTATATGTTATCTTCATCATTCGTATTGAAATTTACATATTATTCCCCACGTTACATTAATGTTTCAATTTGCATTCCCATATTTTTAGCAAGTTACATATTGCATCTCATGAAATCAATTAAATTTCAATTCACATTATATTTTTCATGTTTTGAACTCACGTAGTCAGCTTGTATGTTGTCCATGTAGAAGTACTGGTTAGGATTTCGTTCGAAAAGCATCAATCCCATACTTATTCTAAAATAAGTAATGGGGCACATATGAGCTTGTCTGTATAAGCCTGTACATGTCAGTTCAAGCTTTCCATGTGTGTAAGCTCATGTGTAGTTGCCAGCTCATGTTTTAACGTTTCATGTCATGTCTATGCTTTCAGTTCACGTATCACGCATGACCAAGTATTTTAAGTTGCATATCAAGTTTCTAGCTCATGTTCCCAGCGCACACGCTATGTTTATGTATTTCTGTATATGCTGCAAGTTTTCAGTCTTTCTTGACACGTATGTTTGCAGTTCATATTTCCATGTATATATTTTAGTTATAGCTTTCACGAATTCCATTTTAAGATTTAAAAAAAGGTTTTACAAGCATAAATATGAAAATGTTTTCAAACCACCAGTGGAATGTCGTTCCCTCAGCTTAGCGTCTCGAGTTCGCTCAGATAGTCTATGGAGCACTAATCACCAGCATAGACTCAGCAGTTCAGTATTCAACTTAGCTTCCCCTACCTATGCAGTGCTAGGTCCCGCTGGGTAGGTTTCAGATTCTCTCAGGCTACAACACTGGTGTATGTTTGTAATTCATGAAATACAATTTTTCAGACATGTTCACAGATTTTAGATCATGACACATTTTTAGTACCAGTTACACATTTTCAGCACGTAAAATAGATTTCAGAGTATATGCATGTTTTACTAATTATATATTTGTTTGCAAATAATTGTGCCTAGTTCATGTAGCTCAGAATTTTTGTCAGGTCAAGTGGTTTCATTCATGTGTGTTTATTTTCTGGTGGTAGCGCATATCAGATCAGATTAGCTCAGTTGTAGGTCATGTTCAGTACAGAAAATCAGACCCATTTCAGATAGTTTCACAACAAGTCATGCACGATTAGGTCTTAATTTGTTGTTAGTATTAAACTAATATAGATTCCAGTATATGTCAAGCAAATTCAGGTTAGTTTTGCATGTTAGTTCACAGCTCTTGTAGTTCCAGGTTAGATCATGTAGTTCTAATCACGTAGCAGGTCAGATTCCTACAAACCAATTTTGAGTACATGTAGCTTAGATCGATATTAGTCATGTTCAAGTCATGTCAATTTCAAGTTCATATATTATATCTCATGTAGCCATTCTTAGATTTCACAGTTCATGTTCAGATTAGAATATATCCAAGCCACCATGGGTTTGGGATGGGTTGCCATGGGTTTGGGTGGTTTGGAACTAGCATGCATGTTAGTTTTAGACATGTGTAGTTCATGCATCTTCACTGTAAATATTCAGGTTAGTGCATGCACGTTCAGTTCAACATTCAAGTTCAGCTCATATATGTTTAGAATAGGATATGGAATCAGCTCATGCATTACGTTCAGTAATTTAGGTTCAATTCATGCGTTTTCAGACAGGTCATGTAAGCTCAGCTTAATATTCAGGCTTAGCGCATGTAGGTTAGTTAGCATTCGGGCTAGGCTTATGCTTTTATAATTGCGACAGTCAGGTGTAGCTTATGCATCTCATATTAGATATTCAGATCAGTTTATGCATTTCATTTAGATATTCAAGTCAGTATCACGCAGGCTTAGATTAGATATTCAGATTAGCTCACGCATACTCAGTTTAGATGTTCAGGTCAGTTCATACATGTTCGATTTAGCTTTCAGGTTCAGATCATGTACAACTCATGAAGTCTCAAGATAGGTAATGTAGATTCAGAGTAGATCAATATAACAAGTAGGGATGGCAAAATCTGGATCCGGACCTGGGTATGGATCCATAAGCATTTTTGTTAGCCCGAGTCTGGTTTCGGACCCTGGTAAATATACACGGGTCCGGACCCGGGTCTACCCGTCCAGATCCAGATACCCGATTTAATTTTTTTATTTTTATTTTCTAATTGTATTATTTTATATTATATTTGGATTTTGTCAATTTTATTAGTTTTATTTCAATTCTTTTATATTTTTCAATTATATTCAATTATATTTTTTTTATATATATGCATATTATTTTATATTTTTCATTATATTTATTTTTTATTATTTTTTTCAGGACCTGGGTCTATCCGGATTTTTTAATCCCGAACCTAGGTCTACCCGGACCCGGATCGTCTGGGTCCATGGGGATCCTGGCCGGGTCCGGGTATACTTGTCATGCCTAATAACAGGTTATGTCAGTCTCTGGTTATTTTGGCCAGTCAGTTTCTAAGAGTCAATTTTCAGTTCAAATAGTTCCAGGACAGCTTATGCAGTTTCATATTAGGTCTACATTGTTAGACATTATGACCCATAGCGTCACTGTTTTGTAAATGATATTGTATTATTGTACAAAATCAACTATGTGATAATGAAATTGCCTTTTGCCGTTTTGTAAAATTATTTACTTTAGTATATTAATGGCAAAAGTCCATATGATTAGTTCCGTATTGAGATGATATGAGACAGTATCAATATAAAAGGTTTAATCATTAAATATCCCTAGTCTGAGTATTATCGAGATCGGACATCGATAATGCGGAATAGACTAGTATTGCACTTGTGTGGGTTGTGATGGCACAACAGCATAGTTCTCATATATTTAAGTATTGGATACTTATGCAAGTGCGATAGGAGGTTGTGTTTTGCCGATGGTAGGGAAAACAGCTTCGCTCTGGACAGACCCCGCGGAATCCCATTGGTAGTATGTCTGCGTGTCTATGGGAGGCCGCATCAGGGTAGGTGTATATGGTCTTAACCTGAGACTTGCATCGCTAGTACTTGCGATAATCGGTAAACTTTGGTTTTGGTGGTTCGGGGCTTTAACCGGTTCTGTGTACGCCTCTTCTGGGTTTATCGAGAATCGTAGTGTACTGGATGTGATGTCAAGATGGAAGTATCACTTCAGACATATGGAGATGATGATCACGCAGGATACAGAACTAGTACTCTATGAAAGGTTGCAACCGTCGGGACAATATGACCAGGTCAGGATTGTCCGATTTAAAGAGACTAGTTGTTTGATATCTGATATATGTTTCGTACGGGGCAGACACATTTCCAGCCCCAGGCCTAACATGTGATCGTCCGATACTGGATCGATGTACGCGATACTACTGTATACTACGCTTGATAAAGATCTAATATTCCAATAAGAATATTTCTGGAGAATTGGGTAGGCATGGCACTTTGCTAGAAGCCAACCTTGTCCTGTAAATCGGTAAAAACGTAGTACGAGGTACGTACGTGTTTGGATTATCCAACGACCGTATTTACTGCCAACATATCCAGAGATCTCTTGGGTCGCTTCTGAAGATTCACCTATGATGTTGATTCGAACTTTATTAATCTTGGATTAATTACGGAGAAACTTTATCTTGGATAAAATGCCTTATTAGGAGAGAGAGAACGATTAATTTGGAATTAATCGATAAAATAATATATCGATATATATTAAACGAAATTAGATTTCGACGCGGAATTAAAATCGGATTTTAATTCGGGCAAACGAATTAATTTAGAATTAATTCGTTAGCGATGTGAATAGTAATTTCGCTAGGCGTAATTATTTAATTCACGTCGCGACGGAAATTCGTTAATTAGGAATTAGCGAAACCGAGCCCGAAAATGTTTGCGGACACATTCATATTTTGAAACGAGTGGGACCCGCAAATCACATCGCGTAGTCTCATCACTTGACACGACTAGTTGATGGATGTATCTAGTCACCTTTATGGGTTGATACATTGTCACTATTCTCAATGTAAGTTGATGAGGCCATTTAATGGCTTTTGGGAGGGAAAACCTTTTTCACGGTTTTTGAAGGGTTTTTTACCAAATATTTTTGGTAATGTTATTCTTATCATCATTCACGTTTTTTAGAAAACAAAAAAAGATAAAAAGGATACAAAAAGCCTTCTCCTCTCCTTCTTCTTGCTCACGCCGTGAGCTTCATCAAGGCAGAAAATTGTTTTCATCTTCTCCATTTTTGCTAGCACAATGAGGGATCAAAGGAGGTGATAGAGAAACAACCTTGGAGCTTGGAATACTAGAAGACTTGAAGCTTCTCTCACTCTTGCTCTTGGCCGAAAGTTTCAACCTTGAAGACTCAAGGATTCTCTTCATCATTTTCGTCACAAGCTTTGTAAGTATGATTCCGCCATGCTTCAAGCTTTGCATGTATAAAATGTGTATTTCTTTGGCTTATACTTTCTTTGGGACTAATAATAGAAACCTACAATGGTATCATGGAGCCATGTTTAAGCATGAAATACATTAGGGTTAATTTGGGGAAAATTGATTGAAGCATGTTCTTGTGAAATTTGATGATAAAGTATGCTTATATGTATGTAATATGATGTAATACATGATCAATTTTGAGAAAAATGCATTGGATGATTTTTCCCCAAAATGGTTGTCTTGGCCGAATGTGGAGGTGCTTCCACTGGTTTGGAATTTTTCATGCACAAGTTCATTAGATGACTTAAGTATGATTATATGTATGATATATGATGTAATACATGATCAATTTTGAGAAAAATGCATTGGATGATTTTTTTCCCCAAAATTGTTACTTTGACCGAAAATGGAGGTCCTTTCAATGAATTGGATTTTTTGCTTTCAAGTTCATTAGATGACTTAAAAAAAAAATATATATACGGGATGTAGATTAGTGATTCAATCGGATTGAAAAACAAATCGAACCGCAAAATCCCTCTTGGCCGAATGCAATATGACATTGTTAAAGGATTTGATTCTTGTTCAAATAAATGTTGGACATATGTTTTGAACAAGTGATGATTAATAAATTAAATTGGTTTTTTTTGAAATATTTTGGTTTAATGAATTAATCATGGATTTACACTTTAATTAATTGAATTTTAAAATTTGGAATATTAAAATTTAATTAATGGGCTTTAATGTTTAATTGGGCCTTATGGGCTTGAAATTGATTTTATGGCATTTAAGGGTGATTCCTTATTGGGCTTGGTAATTGGGTTTGACCCACATTGACCAAAGCCCAAGCCTTTATAAATCAATTGAAAGCCCATCGGACTTTAATTAAACAAACATTGGATGTTAGTTGGGCTTGGAGACCCAATTAGATAAGATTTAGAATCTAAGTCTTTAAAAGCACATTAAAAGTGTAAACATTTAATTTGGAATTAAATAAAATAAATTAGTATTGAATACGACTTAAATTGGATTTAACAAGTAGTTCGATATAATTCCTGAATTCGTACCTTATGTACTTATTCTCAAACGAGTTGGACTCGCGCAAAATCAAACCATTGTTTGAACATTGGATGATCACTTAAACAAAGACTAATTAATTGGATTTGATTGGTTGAATAGCATGTCTTGATTGAATATATATGTATGTAATGAATGAATAGTGCATATCGGATGGATATTAGAAGGGAAAGGGTAATTTTAGAAATTATTGTAAATTTAGAATTTATAAATTGGACCTGCGTGTCCAGCCTTATCTCTTTTATCTCTTTGTATTCTCTTCTCCACCTAATTCCCCTCAATGTATATGAGGTTTCTCTTATTGTATTATGTAATTGGGTAGAAGTAGAATATTGCTAGCGGGGAGAGGAAAGGGAGTGATTTGTTCTAGGAACAAGTTGTTTTATATATCCATCCGTATATCACTATTAATTTACTTTACGCACTTTATGATGTTTTAGAAGCATGCTTAAGGGTGTATGATGATGAGACCTAACAAAGATAATAAATTGGTTGCCAATTACGCAAAAATCCCTCAATTTATATTAAGCGATTATCCTTCCATTGAATGATTCTTGTTCAAGATCCAAAATTGGCATTGGTTTGTTGGCCAAAGTCAAGACCTTTGTCAATTGAGGATGTACTTGAATCATGAGAGTTTTGTTCCACATCGGTGTCTTGTCCAAGTTGTGATTTGTTGGCCAAAGTCAAGATCACTTCTTGTCCAACGACATTGATTACGAAACTTTCCTTGTCAATGGGTCCCGCTTAACCGGAATCATTAGGTTTGTTGTGCCAAAGCCAAAGCCTAGATGATTCGGAGGATATGGTTAGAAAATGTATTAGATACATTGGCATAAGTAAATATACATATGTTTTGGACTTGGATGTCCACCTAACCGGATCTAGGAATTGGATTGGATCCAATTGATCTTTGAGATCTACCTAGTTAAATAGCATACAATTTGTTGGCCAAAGTCAAGATTGTGTGTTATTTAACGGGATCCTAGCCACTAGGAAATAGGATTTCCCGAGTTCTCAACAGAGGGTTAGAGACTTGATGAAAATAGTGGGAGGCTAGTATTGAATTTGCAATTTCGTTCAAATATTTAGCCTTACGCGTCTTTCAAAATTATTTCGTCTATTTATTAAAATTAGTTGGACTAATACATTGTTATTTTTTTGTAACAGTTTGACTGTACCCATTTTATCGTTAACTAGATAGTTGGACTATCGTGGTTGAGATGGCTAGCAAGGGAAATGTCCGAGACATCATCATGGGTGACAATGTCTTTAAGGGCACAAACTTCGCTGATTGGGAAATGAACCTAAGGATAGTCCTTGGGGCTGAGAGGATGCTGTACATTATACAGATACCTCTCCCGCCTAAGCCCACTGACCCACTTGAGCTGGAGTTATGGAAAACTCACAGCGATGATTGTGACACTGCTCAGGCTATTATGTTAGCTTCGATGACTCAGCTTTCGTCGCCAGAATAAGGACTTGGATCCTTATAATATGATAGCTAGACTGAGAGATCTCCACCGCACCAACAAGCGGATGGAGAGGTACGAGTTGGTGGAAGAAACTCTTCCGCGCCCGAATGACTGAAGGCGCATCAGTTGAGGCCCACGGGACTCAAATGATCACCGATATTGATGAGTTGGCCATTATGGGAATAGTCTTGGAGGCTGAGCTGACCGTAGATTTGATCTTACAGTCACTTCCTGATTCTTGGAAACAAATCATAATCAACTACAAGTTGATGGACACGGATGACTCTCTTGGAGAGCTGTTATCCATCTTGAAGGAGTCTGAAAAAGAACTCCAAAAAGGGGGCAAGCGCGAGGCGCACTATGCATCGACCTCTCAGAGGCCAAGGGCTGGGCCCAAAGCAACTGGAGGGGTGAGGAAGAAGAAACATAAGAAAAAGGGTAAAGGCAAGTTGACAAAAGCTTCTGGGAAGCCAAGGGACAAGTCTCAAGATGTCTGCCTCAACTGCGGCAAGAAGGGTCACTGGAAACGT
Organism: Zanthoxylum bungeanum; assembly: GCA_019454045.1. Taxonomy (NCBI): domain Eukaryota; kingdom Viridiplantae; phylum Streptophyta; class Magnoliopsida; order Sapindales; family Rutaceae; genus Zanthoxylum; species Zanthoxylum bungeanum. Next base: position 15,142 of record SKCR01050655.1, read on the forward strand.
GACTGCCGAATGGGCAAGGGACACAGGGAGGATATCAAGACAGGCAAGGCACTAGCCTCTGGTATGTTTGTTATTGAGATAAATATGACTACTTCTAGTTTTAAAAATTGGATTTTTGATTCTGGTTGTGCTGCTCATATATGTACTGATTTGCAGGATCTGCAGAATAGAAGGATGCTGGCTTCAGGGGAGGTTGATCTACGAGTCGGAAATGGAACTCCAGTTGCTGTTTTGGCGTAGGAACTTTTGTTTTGGAATTGCCCTCGGGGCATGTGCTTAAACTTTTGAACTGTTATTATATACCTAGTTTGACTAGGAATATCATTTCTGTATCTTTGTTAACCCAGCATGGGTACACTTTTGTTTAGAAACACTGGGTGTTATTTATATAAAAATGATGCAGAAATTTGCACTGCTGTTGCAAATAATGGCCTTATATTTTGAATATAAATGAATCTCCTAAACATAAAATAACAAACAAAAGGCTCAAAAGGAGTAATCTAAAAGATGAAGCTTACATGTGGCATTGTCGTCTAGGACACATTAACAAGACTCGCATATCCACACTTTCGAAGAGTGGGTACTTGGACGGATTTGATCTTAATTCATATGATGTCTGCGAATCTTGTCTTTTAGGCAAAATGCCTAAATCACCTTTTAGTGGTAAAGGTGAACGTGCCACGGAACTGTTAGCCCTCGTTCATAGCGACGTATGTGGGCCCATGTCTAGCCAGGCTAGAGGTGGATATCATTACTTCGTAACCTTTACGGATGATGCATCCCGTTATGGTTATGTGTATCTAATGAGACACAAGTCGGAAACTTTTGAGAAATTCAAAGAGTTTCGACACGAAGTAGAAAAAAAACACAGGCAAGAGTATTAAGACATTACGGTCGGACCGTGGTGGCGAATACTTAAGTTATGAGTTTCAAGATTACTTGAAAGAAAATGGTATTCTTTCACAGTGGACTCCTCCTGAACACACGCAATTAAACGGTGTGTCTGAACGGAGAAACTGTACCTTGTTAGACATGGTAAGGTCCATGATTAGTCGCACTGAGCTACCTATATCCTTCTGGGGATACGCATTAAACAGTGCAGTACTTATTTTGAATAAGGTTCCGTCAAAGTCTGTTGAACAGACTCCATATGAGATATGGACAGGGAGGAAACCAGGTTTCTCTTTCCTGAAGATTTGGGGATGCTGGGCATATGTTAAACGTTTGGAAGGTACCAAACTAGAACCCAAATCAGATAAATGCCTTTTCGTGGGATATCCTAAGGAAACCAAAGGATATTACTTCTATCACCCACAAGAGAACAAAGTATTTGTTGCTCTACATGCATTTTTCCTTGAGAAGGAATTCCTAGATGCAGTGGTAAGTGGGAGGAAAGTGGAGCTCGATGAAAATCGTAGTGATGATACTGTTCCTGGCAATGAATCAACGACGAAACATAAACAGACCATCCAGGATGAGTCTGTACCACAATCTTCATATACACAAAGACCGCGTAGGTCGGAGAGAGTCAGGACGGTACCTGAGAGGTATGGGTTCCTGATCTCGCCTCATGTAGATATTAATCTTATTGAGGATAATGAACCAACTACGTATATGAGGAAGCAATACAGAATATTGATTCCACTTTATGGCAAGATTCCATGAAGTCCGAGATGGATTCCATGTACGCCAACCAAGTTTGGACACTGGTTGATGCACCAGAAGGCGTAATGCCTATTGGATGCAGATGGATCTTCAAGAAGAAGACCGACATGGATGGCAACGTTCAAACGTACAAAGCTAGGCTTGTAACAAAGGGGTATCGTCAACAATATGGTATTGATTATGACGAAACTTTCTCACCCGTTGCCATGATTAAATCCATTCGGATAATGCTTGCAATAGCTGCATATTTCGATTACGAGATATGGCAGATGGACGTTAAAACCGCTTTCCTTAACGGAAACCTTTTGGAGGATGTTTATATGCAATAACCTGACGGTTTTATCGTACCTAGACTTGCAAACAAGGTTTGTAAGTTAAATCGATCCATTTATGGATTGAAGCAAGCATCACAGTCATGGAATCAGCGTTTTGATGAGATCATAAAAGAATATGATTTCGTACAAAACGATGATGACCCTTGTGTATACAAGAAGGTTAGTGGGAGAGCACTGACTTTTATTGTCCTTTATGTCGACGACATATTGCTTATAGGCAATGACATTCCCATGCTAACGTCGGTGAAAGCTTGGCTTTCATTAAAATTCTCCATGAAAGATCTGGGAGAAGCAGCCTTTATTCTGGGAATAAAGATCTACCGGGATAGATCTAGAAAGCTGCTTGGACTCTCCCAGAGTACATATATTGACAAAGTGTTGAAGCGATTCAACATGGATCAATCCAAGAAGGGATTGATGCCAATGTCGCGTGGTATCCTTCTGTCTAAAGACATGTGTCCTAAGACTAAAGAAGAGAGAGATAACATGAGTCGGATACCGTTCGCCTCGGCAGTCGGATCGATCATGTATGCCATGATATGTACGCGACCTGATGTGTCATATGCTTTGAGCATGTGCAGTCGCTATCAGGCCGATCCAGGTGAAAGGTCACTGGATGGCAGTTAAGAATATCCTTAAGTATCTTAGACGAACTAAGGATGCTTTCTTAATTTATGGAGGTGGAGAAATTGAGGTGTCTGGGTACACCGATGCAAGTTTCCAAACCGACAAGGACGACTTCAAGTCACAATCGGGGTACATTTTTTGTCTGAATAACGAGAGCAGTGAGCTGGAAATCTTCCAAGCAAGATACTGTTGCCGATTCAACAACAGAAGCGGAGTAATTGCTGCGTCAGAAGCAGCGAAAAGGAGGCAGTTTGGATTCGAAAATTCCTAATCGGATTAAGAGTAGTTCCGTTAGCAACTGAGCCCGTGCCATTGTATTGTGACAATAACGGGGCTATAGCACAAGCTAAGGAACCAAGGTCTCATCAACGATCCAAGCATGTTCTTCGGCGTTACCATCTGATTCGGGAGATTATACATCGTGGCGATGTAAAAGTCGAGAAGGTCGCATCGGATAACAACATTGTAGATCCGCTGACGAAGGCTGTTCTTCAGGATGTGTTTGAACGACATATACATAGTTCAGGTATTAGATGCTTGAGTGACTGGCTATAGGCCATGTGGGAGATTGTTAGACATTATGACCCATAGCGTCACTGTTTTGTAAATGATATTGTATTATTGTACAAAATCAACTATGTGATAATGAAATTGCCTTTGTGCCATTTTGTAAAATTATTTACTTTAATATATTAATGGCAAAAGTCCATATGATTAGTTCCGTATTGAGATGATATGAGACAGTATCATATAAAAGGTTTAATTATTAAATATCCCTAGTCGAGTATTATCGAGATCGGACATCGATAATGCGGAATAGACTAGTATTGCACTTGTGTGGGTTGTGATGGCACAACAGCATAGTTCTCATATATTTAAGTATTGGATACTTATGCAAGTGCGATAGGAGGTTGTGTTTTGCCGATGGTACGGAAACCAGCTTCGCTCTGGACAGACCCCGCGGAATCCCATTGGTAGTATGTCTGCGTGTCTATGGGAGGCCGCATCAGGGTAGGTGTATATGGTCTTAACTGAGACTTGCATCGCTAGTACTTGCGACAATCGGTAAACTTTGGTTTTGGTGGTTCGGGGCTTTAACCGGTTCTGTGTACGCCTCTTCTGGGTTTATCGAGAATCGTAGTGTACTGGATGTGATGTCAAGATGGAAGTATCACTTCAGACATATGGAGATGATGATCACGCAGGATACAGAACTAGTACTCTATGAAAGGTTGCAACCGTCGGGACAATATGACCAGGTCAGGATTGTCCGATTTAAAGAGACTAGTTGTTTGATATCTGATATATGTTTCGTACGGGGCAGACAAATTTCCAGCCCCATGCCTAACATGTGATCGTCCGATACTGGATCGATGTACGCGATACTACGGTATACTACGCTTGATAAAGATCTAATATTCCAATAAGATATTTCTGGAGAATTGGGTAGGCATGGCGCTTTGCTAGAAGCCAATCTTGTCTTGTAATCGGTAAAAACGTAGTACGAGGTACGTACGTGTTTGGATTACCAACGACCGTATTTACTGCCAACATATCCAGAGATCTCTTGGGTCGCTTTCTGAAGATTCACCTATGATGTTTGATTCGAACTTTATTAATCTTGGATTAATTACGGAGAAACTTTATCTTGGATAAAATGCCTTATTAGGAGAGAGAGAATGATTAATTTGGAATTAATCGATAAAATAATATATTCGATATATTATTAAACGAAATTAGATTTCGACGCGGAATTAAAATCGGATTTTAATTCGGGCAAACGAATTAATTTAGAATTAATTCGTTAGCGATGTGATAGTAATTTCGCTAGGCGTAATTATTTAATTCACGTCGCGACGGAAATTCGTTAATTAGGAATTAGCGAAACCGAGCCCGAAAATGTTTGCGGACACATTCGTATTTTGAAACGAGTGGGACCCGCAAATCACATCGCGTAGTCTCATCACTTGACACGACTAGTTGATGGATGTATCTAGTCACCTTTATGGGTTGATACATTGTCACTATTCTCAATGTAAGTTGATGAGGCCATTTAATGGCTTTTGGGAGGGAAAACCTTTTTCACGGTTTTTGAAGGGTTTTTTACCAAATATTTTTGGTAATTGTTATTCTTATCATCATTCACGTTTTTTAGAAAACAAAAAAAGATAAAAAGGAATACAAAAGCCTCTCTCCCTCTCTTCTTCTTCTTGCTCACGCCGTGAGCTTCATCAAGGCAGAAAATTGTTTTCATCTTCTTCCTCCATTTTTGCTAGCACAATGAGGGATCAGAGGTGATAGGGAAACAACCTTGGAGCTTGGAATACTAGAAGACTTAAGCTTCTCTCACTCTTGCTCTTGGCCGAAAGTTTCAACCTTGAAGACTCAAGGATTCTCTTCATCATTTTCGTCACAAGCTTTGTAAGTATGATTCCGCCATGCTTCAAGCTTTGCATGTATAAAATGTGTATTTCTTTCTTTGGCTTATACTTTCTTTGGGACTAATAATAGAAACCTACATACATGTTATTAGATTGCAGTTCATTACAACATTTCAGGTCACGTTAGAAATCATATCATCCAGTGCATGATAGTTTCAGATCAGGTTCATTTAGTTCCAGGATATGTCCAAGTTAGTCACGTCGCTGGTTTTTATTTCATGTTCATATTCACATTTCATGTTCATTTTATGATTTCATTTTTCAGACACGTTCATGCATTCAGCATGTTTACAGTTCATACATTCAGCATGTTTTCAGTTCATGCATGCAATAATGTTTCCAGTTCATGCATTCAGTTATGCTCATAGTTCATGAATGACTCATTTTTCACAAATGAATAGTCTTCAGATTCATGAACAGTTACGTCACGGTCTATGAATAATATGTTTTAAGTTTTAAGTTATGATCACGATTTCATGTTTTTGTGTTCAGCCATGTTATAGGTTTCTCAAAGTCAAGATACAGTTACAAGTATACAATTTATGTATGCTTTAGGTTTCAGTTTGGTGTAGATGTACATTTTCAGTTATTTATGAATATATCGTCAAGTTCATTCAACATATGTTGTTGTGTTCACTTATTAACTCGACCATATGACTTATTCAGTTCATTTATAGTTTTGTAGGCAAGTCAGATCGCGTTTGTGGAGGATAAGCTTTGGAGAAGATGAGATCCAACAACAGTCATTAACATCACGGTCGCACAAGAACAAAATTAGGGCCCATTAGTTAGGCATTTGTACAGTTTGACCATGAGGCCGAATTATGTTATATATATATATATATATATATATATTTATATAATCACATTTTATATGTGTGTATATGTCACATGTAGTGTGAATGCATGTTTTCGTAGACTAGATATTAGTATTGGCCGGAGGCCATATTGCATGTTGAGTTAAAATCTTGTGTACATATTTGCATGAATATATATTCCCTAGGTGTTGGACGTTGGTCCAGGCTGCATGATATTTAGAATACATCATGCTATAATTTCAATAAAAATCTATCAAGATCAACCATTATGTGTGTATTTTTATTTCACAGTCAGCAAGTCAAGTCATACATATAACATGTTCATAAGTTCATGATCACCTAATGTATGACAACCATGCATATAGTTCAATTATGCAGCATATTAATAATCATGACATATCAATTAGGTACATGTTTAGTGGCTCAGGGAGTTGGACTAGCCATCTTTTACCGCACATGCTCTGGATTTTCTGGGCTGTGACAAGTGGTATCAGGTGAGGTTTAGGTGTAATAACTATTGTAGCTCTGCCGACTCTAAGTAAGTCCCCTCACATTTCTACATAAAAGTTATATTCATATCATGTGATAATTGGAATATCATTTGCATGTAACAGACATGAAAGCATTTCACGATACAGTCAGTGCATGATAGTTCAATTGCACGGTTTGTACGTTGATTAGGATTCGAGGACGAATCCTATTTAAGGGGGATAAATATAATACCCTAGGTTTTAGCATGTACAATAGCGCACTTCAAGGTCATTATAGTCATGAAAGACAATTACTGTGATGTCTTACACTTACGTATCACATATGCAGGTTTACCGAGGCTACGATCCAAGCCCATGGACATTAGAAAATGAATTGCATTTATTTTTCCCAAGTGTACAATTTCATTCCTTTCATATTTTTGGTTTGTTCATCGTGATATTAGAACGCAACCAAATCATATGTTAGTGTCGTGTTCATTCAGGCATTAGGACGTAATTTAGTATTCATGTTAGTGCACATTCTTCTTATCGTTCAAACCAAAAATCCTAGTGAGCTCTCGTTCAAGGCTGGTGTGACTCACATTCGAACGAAAGCCTTTAATTTGCCTTGCATTTGTGTAGCATTCGACGGGAGTTCGAACACGACTGTAATTTTTCGATAGCCTCTTCTCGATTTTGGGCCCATTATAAATAGGCCCGTCATGATTTTTCTTCATTTTCTCTCCACTCTCCCACCCCGACGTTTTCTCTCACAAAACCCTCTCATTTTTCTCTCAAAAAGCCAAATCAAGGAAGACCCATGCATTTCCAAGCTCAATGAAGATTAAGTAAACTTTCTTACCTCCATTTTCATGTTTGTTTTTTCATTTTCTCATGTTAGGGTTTAAGCCTCATTTCGAAATCCATTATTTTCGTGATTAGTGTAAATCAAGCACAGATAGGTTGTTAGTAACACAATATGAGCATGATTTGAGTTGTTATTCATTTTAAGCTTAGGGTTATTTGAAACTTGTTTTGACCCATGTTGGATTTTGAGGTTTTTGCATGATTAGCTAGTTAATCACACTCATATAATGTTTAATGACATGATATATGCATGAAATAGTTTAGATCCAAACCAATGTGGGTAAGATGAGCACATGTATGAGTAAATCTTATGTTAATGATATATTTGTCGAGTTAGAATCATGTTAGGGATGTTGAGTTACCCCTTTAAGCACGTCACGAGCATGTCAAGTAGTGTCAGTGGTTCAGTTTCAATCAAGTAACATCTTAGGATAGCTAGATGTTATAATGACGTCTTAAGCTATCATGATAGCATTGTCAGCATTATTACACGTATTTCACGCATCATGACACTCACAAGTATGTTTAGAATCATTGAGTTTAAGAATGCTAACTATACTTGAACACATGTCGCAGGATTTCTCTTAGTTTCGTTCAGGCACTTCAGCGTATGGCTGTCAAGTTAGTGAGTGAATATTACTTTATTCCTATGTTTTCAGGCTTTTACGATTGCTTTATATGTTATCTTCATCATTCATATTTAAATTTAAGTATTATACCCCGCGTTATATTTATGTTTCAGTTTGCATTCCTAGTTTATTTTAGTAAGTTACGTATTGCATCTCATGAAATCAGTTACATTTCAATTCACGTTATATATTTCATGTTTTCAACACAATAGTCAGCTTGTATGTAGTCTATGTAAAAATACTAGTTAGGATTACATTCGGATGACACCCATCTCATACTTATTCTAAAATAGTTAATGGGGCCCGTACGAGCTTGCATGTATAAGCTAGTACATGTCAGTTCATGTTTTCCATGTGTGTAAGCCCATGTGTAGTTGCCAGCTCATGTTTTAAAGTTGCATGTCATGTCTATGCTTTCAGTTCACGTATCACGCTTGACCAAGTATTTCCAGGTTGTATATCAAGTTCACAACTAATGTTTCTATCGCAAATGCAATGTTTATGTATTTTCGTACATGTTACATGTTTTCAGTTTTGAAGACATGTTTGTTTTTAGTTCATGTTTCCATGTATATAGTTTAGCTATAGTTTTCTTGAATTCCAGTTTAAGCTTTCAATGAAGGTTTTACAAGCATAAATATGAAAATATTTTCAAACCACCAGTGGAGTGTCGTTCCCTCAGCTTTAACGTCCCAAGTTTGCTCAGACAGTCTATGGGGCACTGATCACCCGCATAGACTCAACATTTCAGTATCTAGCTTAACTTCCCTTGCCCACGTGCTACTAGGTCCCGCTAGGTAGGTTTCAGATTCCCCTAGGATACTATGCTGGTGTATGTTTTTAGTTCATGAAATACAATTTTTCAGACATGTCCACGGATTTTAGATCATGACACGTTTTTAGTACCAATTACAAATTTTCAGCACGTATAACATTTTTTTGGGTATATGCATGTTTTACGAATTGCATATCTTTTTTTCATAAAACCATGCTCAGTTCATATAGTTCAGAATTTCAGTCAAGTCATGTGGTTTCAGCCATGTATGTTCATTTCCGGTAGCACATATCAGATCAGATCAGCTTAGTTGTAGACCTAGTTCAAATAGTTTTCGAACAAGTCATGCATGATTAGGTCTTAATATGTCATCAACATTCAAATTAGATAGATTCCAGTATAGGTCAAGCAAATTTCCGTTAGTTTGGCATGTCAGTTCATAGCTCAGGTAGTTCCAGATTTGATCATGTAGGTTCAGATCACATAGCTGGGCAAATTCCTACAAACCAGTTTTCAGTACATGTAGCTTAGATCGAGATCAGTCTTCTTCAGGTCATTTCAGTTTCATGTATTGTAGCTCATGTAGCCATTCTTAGATTTCACAGTTCATGTTTAGCTTAGAATAGATCAAATCCTTCATGGGTTTGGGATGGCTTTGTCACGGGTTTGGATGGTTTGGAACTAGTATACATGTTAGTTTTAGACATGTCCAATTCAGGCATCTTCAGTGTACGTATTCATGTTAGTGCATGTATGTTCAGTTCAACATTCAAGTTCAGCTCATGTATGTTTAGTATATGATGTTCAATCAGCTCATGCATGTACATTCAAAAATTTAGGTTCAGTTAATGCAGTTTTCAAACATGTCATGTAGGTTCAACTTAGTATTCAGGCTTAGCGCATGCAGGTTAGTTAGCATTCAGACTCGTCTTATGCATTTACTGTTAGGATAGTCAAGTGTAGCTTATGCATCTTAAATTAGATATTCAGATTAGTTCATGCATTTCAGTTTAAATATTCATGTCAGTATCATGCATGCTTGATTAGATATTCAAATTAGCTCATACATACTCAGATTATATGTTCAGGTCAGTTCATACATGTCTAGTTTAACTTTCAGGTTCAAATCATTTACAGCTCATGAAGTCTCAAGACTAGTCATGCCCGGCTCGGCTCGGGCTTAAAAATATATTATTTATATTTATATAATAAATTATATTTATATAATAAATTAAAAAAATTAAATTTTTTTATTAATAAAAATCGGGCCGGATAAAGCCCGGCCTGAGATCGGGCCCGAGTCGGGCCGGGCTGGGCTTTTCTCGGGCCCGGGCCAAAAAAATCCTTTTCGGGCTCGGGCCGGGCTTATCAAAGCCCGGGCCCGGCCCGACCCATTGCCACCCTTAGTCATGTTAGCCAATCAGCTTCCAGGAGACTGTTTTCAATTCATGTAGTTTCAGGACAACGTATGCAGTTTTATATTATGTAAGCATGTTAATAGATTGCAGATCATTACAACAGTTCAGATCATGTTAGAAATCATGTCATGCAGTGCACGATAGTTTCATATTATAATCACGTAGTTCCAGGATATGTCTAATTAGTCACGTCGTCAGTTTTAGATTTCAAGTTCATATTCAAGTTTTACAACTCTAAGTTATGTTTTTATGATTTCAATTTTCAGACACGTTCATGCATTCAGTATTTTTTCAGTTCACGCATTCATCCATGTTTCCAGTTCATGCATTCAGTCATGCTCATAGTTCATGATAGGACTAAGTTTTCACCCATGAATAGTATTCGGATTCTTGAAAAATTACGTCACAGTCTATGAATGACATGTTTCTGTTTTAAGTTATGATCACGATTTTATGTTTTATTGTTCAACCACATTACAGGTTTCCCAAAGCCATGATACAGCTACAAGTATATGATTTATATATCCTTCAGGTTTTACGTTTGGTGTAGATGTACATTTACAGTTATTTACGAATATATCGTCAGGTACATTTAGTATATGTTGTTGTGTTCACTCCTTGAGTCGATCGTACGAATTATTCAGTTCATTTATAGTTTTATATGAATGTCAGATCACATTTACGGATGACAAGCTTTGGAGAAGATGGGATCCAATGGTAGTCATTAGCATCACAGTCGCACGAGCACAGAATCATGACCCATTAGTTAGGCATTTGCACAGTTAGGCCATGAGGCCTAGTTTTGTATATATATTTATATAATCATGTTTTGTATGTGTGTATATGTCTCGTGTAGTGTGAATGCATGTTTTCGTAGATTAGATATTTCATGTTGAGTTAAAATATTTTATACGTATTTGCATGAACATGTATTCCCTAGATGTTGGACGTTGATCTAGGTTGCATGATGTTTAGAATATATCATGTCAAAATTTCATTTGTGGAGCATTCGTTCTCATCATTTTCACATTTGTGGTGCTTTTGTCGTCATCATTTTTGTTTGTAGAGTATTCGTTCTATTGTAGCTTATGCATCTCAAATTAGATATTCAGATCGATTCATGCATTTCAGTTTAGATATTCAGGTCAATATCACATGTGCTTAGATATTCAGATTAACTCATGCATACTCAGATTAGATGTTCAGGTCAGTTCATATATATCTGGTTTAGCTTTCAGGTTCATATCTTGTATAAATCATGAAGTCTTAGGACGGGTCAATTAGATTCAGATCAGATCAGCATATCAGGTTATGTCAGTCTCAGGTCATGTCAGCCAGTCAGCTTCTAATTACAAATGTTAAACGTACCATTAAGTCTAGGAAGAAGGATTGCGAGAGATACCTCTGGCTTCTTAAAGTGTCTTCCCTGCCTAAGGTTATTGTTGATATTAGTGATGACAAATATGGTGTTATATTTCTATAATGTAAGGTTTTTAGGCTTTTCGTTCATTTTTTCGATCTATTAGTACGTAAATAGTTATGACTGACATTTTATTAATAAAAACATTATCGTTTATTTTGGTTTAGTAAATGGATGTGATTTTACTTTTTGAATATTAATCTGTGATGAATGTGGCCTTTTATATAATTAATAAGTGTTTTTATAGTGCGCGTGTGTGTGTATATATATATATATGAATATTAGTTTATGTAATATTGATTGTGTACATGTTGGGTGCACAGATAGTAACTGATGCGGAAAGATTATGAGAGTTGGCACTGAACGACAGGTCCGACCGGAATAAGGCGGCGAATAATAGGCCAGAGCATAGGGCCGCACCTGCCGATCCTGGTTGGGAACCAGGATGTAATGATTCGGATTCTAGAACTAAAGAACAGCAACACATATTCATGATTAATATTCAAAGTAGATTGTAGTTTTTGGTTCTTGTAGTTCGAGGACAGTGTATGTAATTTCAAATTAGGTCATCATGTCATTATATTACAAATCATTACAATATTTCAGGTCACGTTACAAATCATATCATGCAGTGCACGACAAATTCAGATCATGTTCACGTAGTTCGAGGATATGTCTAAGTTAGTCACGTCGTCAGTTTTAGATTTCAATTTCATATTCACATCTTACATTTCTTAGTTATGTTTTTATGATTTCAGTTTTCAGACACGTTCATGCATTCAGCATGTTTACAGTTCTTGCATTCGGCATGTTTTTAGTTCACGCATTCAGCCATGTTTCCAGTTCATACATTCAGTCACGCTCATAGTTCATGACATGACTCAGTTCTCATGCTTGAATAGTCTTCAGATTGATGAACAGTTACGTCACGGTCTATGAATGACATGTTTTCTATTTTAAGTTATAATCATGATTTCATGTTTTAGTGTTCAGCCACGTTATAGGTTTCCCAAAGTCACGATATAGTTACAAGTATATGATTTATGTATGCTGCAGGTTTCTGGTTTGGTGTAGATGTACATTTACAGTTATTTACGATTATATCACTATGTTTATTCAGGATATGTTATTGTGTTCACTCAGTAAGTCGATTGTACGACTTATTCAGTTCATTTACAGTTTTATAGGCATGTCAGATCACATTTGTGAATGACAAGATTTTGAGAAGATCAAATCCAGCAACAGTCATCAGCATCACTGTCACACAAGAACAAAATCAGGAACTAGTACTCTTTAGTACTGCAGTCATCGGAATAATATGACTAGGTCATGATTATTCGATTATAGAGACTAGTTACTAGAGATCTGATATATGCTTCATACGGGGCAGACACAATTCCAGCCCAAGGCCTAGCATGTGACATCCGATACTAGATCGCTATACACAATACTATGTATACTACGCCTGACATAGATTATATATTCCTAAAAGAATATTTCTGGAGAATTGGGTAGGCATGGTGCTTTGCTAGAAGCCAACCATGTCTTGTAAATCGGTAAGAACGTGGTACCGGGTACGCACGTGTTCGGATAATCCGACGACCGGATTTACTGCCAACATATCCAAGGATCTCATGGGTCGCTTCCCGAAGATTCACCGATGACGTATGACTCGAACATAATTAATTTGGGATTAATTGGAAGAGAGCGAAAATTAATCTAGGATTAATTACAGAGAATTTTATCTGGGATAAAATTCAATTTATAGAGAGAGAACGATTAATTTGGAATTAATCGATAAAATAATATATTCGATATATTAAATGAAATTAGATTTCATAACGGAATTAAAATTAGATTTTAATTCGGGCGAATGAATTAATTTAGAATTAATTTGCGAGCGACTTTAATAGTAATTTTGCTAGGTATAATTATTTAATTAAATTTGATTTAATTAAGTCGCAACGGATAATTCGTTAATTCAGAATTAACGAACCCGAGCCCGGAATGTGTTTACGGGCCCACTCGGATTTTGAATTAAAGTGGGGCCCACACTTGTCACATCACCTAGTCAACTTTATCAACTTTTTGTTGATAGAAGTTGGTGGGATTTTGATGGTTGTTTGTTTCTTACACAAGCATTATTAAAATTGATGTGAAAGTGACATATATCAACTTTTAAGTTTGGTAATTGATATTATTGATTTTGAAAAATCAAAATACACAACTCAATCATTCTTCTCTCCATGGCTAAATTTGGCCTCCATTTTTCTCTCCAAATGTCGTGAGCCTAGGGCTTATTGGTTCTTGACTTTCCTTCAAAATCTTGCAAGCTAGCACTTCACAAGGAGTCATTCAAAGGTGTTAGGGACACTAACCCTTGAGTTTGGAATTCAAGATTCAAGCTTAGAAGCTCAACATACAAATCAAATGGAGCTTGGAGCACTAAACAAGGAGAAAAAGTTTTGAACTCTCCACCAACATCCAATCTGTTCAAAGTAAGTATTTCCGCTACTTCTTTGCGTATTCACATGATTTTATGCTTAAAGATATTGGTTATTGTTCTTAGAGAACTCAACAATGGTATCAGAGCCTAAATTAAGCATGAAATATTTTAGGGTTCTTAATCTTGAATTTGGGTATTTTTATTTGGGCATGATTTGATCAAATTGTTTGTTTGAGTATGCTTAAATATTGATAACTTAGAGTTATTTATGATCAATTTGATGAAAATTACTTGGATTAATTTTCCCCAAAAATGTTGTCTTGGCCGAATACATAAGGACCCTAGTAGGTCATGGTGATTTTCATTTTAAGCCATTGGATGTGTTTAGAATGTTTGGATATATTGATTTTTGATTTTATTGGACTGAAATCAAAATCGGATATAAAAGTCCATTATTGCCGTGAGCTTATAGAAGCATGTTGGGATTGATTTTGCTTCAATTTGTGTTGGACATAAGTTGATTAAATTAAAGCATGATTAATTAGTGTAATTGGTGTTTTGTAAATATTAATTTAACTAATTAATTATGGCTAATACACTTTAATTAAATAATTGTGATATTTGGAATATTGTGATTAAATTAATTAGGCTTAATTTGGAATTGGGCTAAAAAATGTTGTATTTGGGCTTAATGGGCTTGGTTGGGCCAAGTATGGTTTAGGATGATTGGTTGGATCCAATTGGGCCTAAAACCATTTCCATAAAGTCCAAATATGATTATTGGGCCTTTAAAAATTTAATTGGGCCTAATGGGCCAAAATTATTTTTATGGCAACGGGTGATTCCTTATTGGGCTTTGGTTGCTAAAGTCCATGCCTTATGAATTAATTAAAAGCCCATTGGACTTTAATTAAATTGACATTGGATGTTAATTGGGCATTGAGACCCATTAAGATTAGATTTAGAATCTAAGTCGCAAAGGCACATTAAAAAGTGTAATTATTTAATTTGGAATTAAATAAAGAATTAGTATTTAATACAAATTAAATTGGATTTAATATTGTAGTTTGATATAATTCAAGAATTCGTACTTTGAGTACTTATTCTTAAACGAGTTGGACTCGTGCAAATCAAATCGTTGTTTGAACACTGGATGGTCACTAATCAAAGATTAATTAATTGGATTAGATTGATTGATAATATGCTTTGTGTGAATACATGGATGTGATGTATGAATAATGTATATCAGATGGATATTAGATGGTGAGGGCAATTTTGGAAATTGTTGTAATAAATTTAGAATTTATTAAATTGGACTTGCGTGTCCAGCCTTTATCTCTCGATTCTTTGTAATTATTTTCTCACATATTTCCCTCAATGCAAATGAGGTTTCTTTAGAAGTATTATGTAATTGGGTAGAAGTTAGAATAGTGCTAGCCGGGGAGAGGAAAGAGAGTGATTTGTCCTATGAATAATTTGTGAGATATCCATCCGTATATCATTATTAATTTATTTATCACGCCTTATTATGCTTTTAGAATGCATGTTTAAAGGTGTATGATGAGACCTAATCAAAGATAATTAATTGGTTGCCAATTACGCGAAAAACCCTCAACAAATATTAAGCGTTTTCCTTCCATTGAGTGATTCTCTCTCAAGATCCAAGATTGGCACTGGTTTGTTGGCGGATGTTTTTGAATCATGAAGGCTTTGTTTCATATCGCATGTCTTGTCCAAGTTGTGATTTGTTGGCCAAAGTCAAGATCACTTCTTGTCCATCGACATCGATTACGAAGCTTTCCAAAGTCAATGGGTCACGCTTAACTAGAATCATTAAGCTTGTTGAGCCAAAGCCAAGGCTTAGTTGTTTTAGAGGAAAAAGGTTAGGCAATATATTGGATATATGTTTCGGACTTGGAAGTCCACCTACTGGATCTAGGAATTGGATGAGATCCAATTGATCTTAGAGATCTACCTAGTTAAATATCATACAGCTTGTTGGACAAAGTCAAGGTTGTGTGTTATTTAACGGGATCCTAGCCCACTAGGAAACTAGGTTTCCCGAGTACTCCACAGAGGGTTAGAAGCTCGCCGAAAAATAGTCAGAGGCAAGTATTAAATTTGCAATTTCGTTTAGATACTTGCCAAAACGCGCTCATTTCATTTTTCATCATTATTTATTAATAAATATATTAGTTGGACTTATATATAATTGTTGTTTTAATTGAACAGTTGGACTGTATTCAAATTACTTCATTTATAGTTGGATTATATTAATCAATATATTTGAATTTAACCAATCAAATAGTAGTTGATTATATAGTTAGACTATAGTAATCATTATATTTGATTGTACCCGAAATCATTGATTGGATAGTTGGACTATTGGAATCAAGATAACTGAAAGATTAGCGTTTAAAACATAATCCTGGGTGAAAATATCTTTAAACGGCTTCAATTTTTAGATTGGGAATAGAACCTCATGATAGTCCTAGGAACTAAGAAGTTATTCTATTTGATAGAGTGACATCTCAGGCCTGAGCCCGGAGTTGAGCAAATAGTGGAGCATGAGTTTTGGAAAACTCATGGTGATGATAACTTTGGTGTTCAATCTGATATGCTTACCGCAATGACTCTTTAATTCCGTCGTCTGAATAAGGATTAGATCATTATACCATGATGATGAAATTAAAGGATCTTCATAGATCTAACCTTAGATCTTAGAAGTACAAATTGCAAAAGAAGCTCTTTCGCTCTACGTGGCCGAGACAACCAAAGATTTGATCTTATAGTCTCTACCCGAAAACAAGGGCAGGTTCATTATGAACCAAGAGTAAACTCTTGGAGAGTTGATGGCTATACTCAAGTATGCAGAGCCAGAGCTTCTAAAAGGGGCAAAGGTAAAATCATCACAGTCTTCTAGGAAGACAAAGGACATATCCCAATATGTCTACCTAAAATGTGGCAAACGGGGTCACTGAAGCGTAACTGCCGTATGGACAAGGCAGACATTAAGGAATTGAAGGCGGGGCAAGGCTCCAGCTTCAATTATATTTGTCATAAACATGTTCACTATTAGTTTCAAAATTGGATTTTTTTGATACTAGATGTAGTACATAAATATGTACTGATGTGCAGAATCTGCTGATGAGCAGGATACTGACTTCAGATGAGATTCACCTACGAGTCAGAAACGGGACGAGAGTCGATGTTTTAACCGTAGAAAGCTAAGTTTTGGAACTGCCATTGGGGCATGTACTTAAATTAGGAAACTGTTATAATGTACCTAGTTTGACTAGAAACATTATCTCTATATCTAAGTTTAACCCGTTGCGGATATACCTTTATATTCTAGAACAATAAGTGTTTTGTTTATAAAGATGATATTGAGATAAACACATTGGATGTGAATAACAGTATTTATATTTTGAATATAAACAAATCTCAAACATATAACATGACAAACAAATAGCTCAAACTGTATTAATCAGATGAGACTTATTTGTGGCATTTTTGTCTGGGACACATTAACAAGACTCGTATATCCACACTTTCGAAGAGTGGGTACTAGGACGGATTTGATTCTAATTCAAATGATGTCTACGAATCTAGTTTATTGGGCAAAGTGCCTAAAATACCTTTTACTTGGTAAAAGTGCAAATGCCACCGATCTGTTAGCCCTCGTTCATTGTGACGTAAGTGGGCCCATGTCTAGCTAGGCTAGAGGTGGACATGAATACTTTGTAACCTTTACGAATGTGGCATCGCATTACGGTTATGTGTATCTTATGAAACACAAGTCAGGAACTTTTGAGTAATTCAAAGAGTTTCGATACGAAGTAAGAAGACAGACCGGTAAAAGTATTAAAGCATTACGGTCGGACCGTGATGGAAAATACTTAAACATATAAGTTTCTCAATTACTTGAAAGAGTATGGTATTCTTTCACAGTGGACTCCTCCCGGAACACCTCAATTTGACGGTGTGTCCGAACAGAGAAACCGAACTTTGTTGGACATGGTAAGGTTAATGATGAGTCGCTCTGAGCTACCAATTTCCTTCTGAGGATACACATTAAACAGTGCAATACTTATTTTGAATAAGGTTCCATGAAAAATTTGTTAGACATACTTCATATTAGATATGAACTGGAAAGAAACTAGGTTTCTCATTCTTGAAGATTTGGGAATGCTGGGCATATGTTTGGATGATACCAAACTAGAACCCAAAATCGGATAAGTGCCTATTTGTAGGTTGTCCTAGGGAAACCAAAGTATAGTACTTATACAACTCACAAGAGAACAATATAATTTTTGCTCTCCATGCGGTTTTCCTAAGACAAATACCTATATGCAGTGGTAAGTGTGAGGAAAGTAAAACTCGATGAAAATCATGTTGGTGTTTGCTATGGTCCCAAGATCATTAAACAAGCATGAAATAAGTGCGAATACAAATCAACGAAGTTGCGGAATACTCACATCGATCAGTTGAGCGACGCGCAAGGCAACAAAAACGAACTTTCTGCCTCCATGGACTGCTCGGCAGTGGGAGTGAAATAGCTCACTGTTTTCGGCCATTGATGTCATCTTCCAATCTCCAAGCTTCGTCAAACGATTCCCAGCTCATGGGTGGACTTCCCTATCACCTTCGCATGACTTCGTAGTGTGCTAGCACTCCCGATTTTGCCACAAAATCGCAACTCTAAGCTTCCCTAGCTCACGGTTTTTGCCTAGCTCAAACCAGTGAAGAAATGGCAGTGAATGCCGAGAGAGAGGAGAAGAATTTGGAGAGAGAGAGATGATAAATGTGTTGTAAAAAATTGGTAATTGATTTACTAAAATCATATACACAATTTTGGCTTTAAAAAGTCAAACCAATTAATGCCAACAACCACCATCAATCCATCAATCCATCAATCTATCAAATCAAGTGACAAGTTGTCACATCACTCAAAGTGACTAATGATTTGACGCTTGATGAGACTAGAGATTTGACGCTTGATTTGACTTGCGTGCCGCACTCGAATTCGAAATGCGAATGCCCTCGCAAACAATCCCGGGCTTGGGTTCGCTAATTCCAAATTAACGAATTTTCCGTTGCGTCGTAATTAAATGATTACGCCTAGTGAAATCACTATTCACGTCGCTAACGAATTAATTCTAAATTAATTCGTTCGCCCGAATTAATATCTAGTTTTAATTTCGCGTCGAAATCCAATTTCGTTTAATATATCAAATATATTAATTAATCGATTAATTCCAAATTAATCGTTATCTCTCTTTTATTGATATTTTATCCAAGATAAAATATCTCCGCAATTAATCCCAGATTAATTTTCTCTCTCATCTAATTAATCCCAGATTAATTTAGAGTGCGAGTCATACGTCATCGGTGAATCTTCGGGAAGCGACCCATGAGATCCCCGGATATGTTGGCAGTAAATTCGGTCGTCGGACTATCCGAACACGTAAGTACCTAGTACTATATTTTACCGATTTACAAGACAAGATTGGCTTCTGGCAAAGCGCCATGCCTACCCAATTCTCCAGAAATATCCTTACAGGAATAAAGGATCTATATCAGGCGTAGTATACGTAGTATTATGTATTTCTATCCAGTATCGGATGATCACGTGCTAGGCCTGGGGCTGGAATTGTGTCTGCCCCGTACGAGGCACATGTCGGATGTCTGGTAACTAGTCTCTATAATCGGATAACATGAACTTGTCATTTTATCCCGATGACTGCAGTACATAAGAGTACTAGTACCGTATCCTACGTGACCATCATCTCCACTATGACTGGAGTGATACTTCCGTCTTGACATCACACCCAACACACTACGATTCTCAATATACCCAGCATAGGCGTACACAGAACTTGTTAAAGCCCTGGACGACCACAACCAAAGTATATTGATTGTCGCAAGTATTAGCGGTGCAAGTCTCAGGTTAAGACCAAATACACCTACCCTGATTTCGGACTTCCATATACACACAGTCATACTACCAATAGAATTCTGAGGGGGTCTATCCAGAGCGAAGATCTTTCCCGTACCATCGGTAAAACACAACCTCCTATTACACTTGCATGAGTATCCTATACCCAAATATATGAGAACTATGTCGTTGTGCCCTCACAACGCGCACAAGTGTAATACTAGTCTCTTACGTATTTATCGATGTCCAATCTCGATAATACTCTTACTAGGGATATTTAATGATTTATCCTTCGTGGACTGATACTGTCTCATATCATTCTCGGTCCAGGAACAAATCATAAGGACCTCCTATCATTTATACATCTAAGTGATCTAATCATAAATGATAAGAGTGCAATCTCCTTTGTCACATAGTTAATTTGTACAACAACACCATGATCTGTACAAATAGTGACGCTATGGGTCATAATTGTCCAACAATCTCCCATTTGGCCTATAGCCAGTCACTCGAGTGTCTTACACCCAAACTATGTACGATTGGCTCAAACTGCTGAGAAAAGGCTTTCGTCAGTGAATTTGCATGATTATCATCTGATGCAATTTATTCGATCATCACATCACCACGATGTATGATCCGAACGAATCAGATGAATATCGAAGTATGTATCTGGATCGTTGATGAGACCATTAATTCTTTAGCCCTCGCTGACGCCTAGCTCAGATGATAACATAATTATATCTAATCTAATTAGATTTGTTATCGACCCAAATGGCTTCTATTGCCGCCTCAGCTGCAGCAATAACCCGTATTTGTTGTTTATTCAGTAATAGTATCTTGCTTGGAAGATTTCCAGCTCAATGTTCCGTTATTCAAACTATACAGTACCGTTTACGACTTATACTCGTTTTTATCGGTTTGGAAACTTGCTATAGTGATCCTAGTCACTTCAAGTTCTCATTCTCCTTAGACTAAGACAGCATCCTTAGTTCTCTAAGACACTAACGGATGTTCTTAACATCAATCCAGTGACTATCATTTGGATTGGTCTGTTTGTGAATCCATATGCTCAAAGCGTATGAGACACCAGCTCGCGTATATTTTTCAATGTATGATTTCTCGGAGATTATTTATGAAAGCCAAGCTTTCACCGATTGTTATTTGGGAATATCATTTCCAAGAAATGATATGTCATCATTATTTATAGGACATTGATTGTCAGTGCGCTCCTACTAACCTTCTTATATACACAAGAATCAATTTCGTTTTGAATTAAATCATACTCCATTATGATTACATCAAAATGATAATTCCAAGAACCTATGCTTGCTTCAATCCAAACATGGATCGAACAACCTGCAAACATTGTTTGCTTGTTATGGTACGACAAAACCGACAGGATGTTGTAAACATCCTCCAAAAGGTTTCCTTTTAAGGAAAGCGATTTTCCCGTTCAGCTGACATATTTCATAAATGAAACATGCAGCGTTAGCAAGCATTATCCAAATGGATTTACCGTGGCAACAGTTAAAAGGTTGAATCGTAATCAACACATGTTGATAACGATACCTTTCCGCTAAAAGCCTAGCTTTATACGTTAGTATGTTGCCATCCATGTACGTCTTCCTTGAAGACTTATAGTACCAATAGGCACAATGCCTTGCGGTACATCAACTAGTATCCAAACTAAGTTGATATACATGGAATCCATTTCGGACTCATGACACTTTGTCATAATTGGGAGTCGAAACCTTGTATCACTACCTCATACGTATTCAGTTGGTATACCTCAATAAGATAGACATCTTTATGAGGTGAGATCAAAAACCCATACCCAAGGTTGTTTTCTGACTCTCTCCGACATACGCGGTTCTTGTGTATTCGAAGATTATGGTATAGTTTCATCCTTGATGAAATATTTGTGTTCCATTAGGAAACGGTGCCTGGAACAGTATTACTCCGATTTTCATCGAGTTTTACCATCCTCCCATTTACCACTGCATATCGGTATTCCTCTTAGGAAAACCGCATGGTGAGCAACAATCTAATTGTTCTCTGGTGAGTTGTATAAGTACTATACTTTGGTATCCCTTGGATAACCTACAATTGGCACTTATCCAATTTGGGTTTTAGTTTGGTATCATCCAAACATATGCCTAGCATTCCCAAATGTTCAGGAATGAGAAACCCGGTTTCTTTCCCGTTCATATCTAATATGAATTCTGTCAAACAGATTTTAATGGAACCTTATTCAAAATAAGTTATGCACTATTTAAAGCTTATCCGTTGAAGGAAATGGTAGCTCAGAGCGACTCTTGATTAACCTTATCATGTCCAACAAAATTCGGTTAGTCAGTTCGGACACACCGTCAAATTGACGTGTTCCGGGAGGAGTCCTCATTGAAAGAATAATATACTCTTTCAAGTATATTAGAAACTTATTACTTAAGTATTTTCATTACGGTCTTACTGTGACGATTTAATACTTTAGCTGATCTGTTTGTCTACTTCGTGTCGAAACTTTAAAAGTTTCTGATTTGTGTTCTTCAAAAGAAACACATAACCATAACGCGATGCCACATCCGTAAAGGTCACGAAATATTCATATCCACCTCTAGCCTAGCTAGAGATGGGCCCACTTGCTTTACTATAAACTAGGGCTAACAGATCGATGGCATTTACACTTTTACCAAGTAAATAGTATTTTAGGCACTTTGCCCAATAAACTAGATTCGTAGACTTTATTTGATTGGAATCAAATTAGTCCGAGTACCCACTCTTCAAAAATGTGGATATACGAGTCTTGTTTAATTGCGTCCCAGACAACAATGCCACTATATGTTTCTTCTGATCAAATCAGTTTGAGCTATTTGTTTGTCATGTTATATATTTGAGATTTATTTATATTCAAAATATAAATTCTGTTATTCACATCTAATGTGTTTATCTCAATATCATATTTATAAAATAAAACACTTTAGTGTTCTAGAATATAAAGGTTCACCCGCAGCGGGTTAAACACTGATATAGAGATAATGTATCTAGTCAAACTAGTTACATTATAACAGTTTCCTAATTTAAGTACACACCCGAAGGGTAGTTCCTAAATTTAGGTATCTACGGTTAAAACAGCGACTTTCGTCCCGTTTCCAATTCGCAGATAAATCTCTATGGAATTCAGTATCCTGCTCAAAGCAGATTCTGAACACCAGTATATATCTATGTACCACACTAAGTATTTAAAATCTAATTTCAATACTAGTAATGAACATAATTATGACAAACATATTTGAAGTCAGAGCCTTGCTCGTCTTCAATTCCTTCATGTCTGCTTTGTCCAAACGGCAGTCACGCTTCCGCGATCCCGTTTGCCACAATTTAGGCATACATTTTGGGATATGTCATTATCTTCCCAGAAGATTGTAATGATTTTGCCTTTGCCCATTTCCACATTCCAGAAGCCTTTGGCCAAGCCTCGGGTTTCTAGAATATCGAAGTAAAGTGCGACTAGCGCTACTTGCCTTATAGCAAATTTTGACTTTATCTCATTGAGAATAGTCATTAACTCTCTAAGAGTTATTATTGCAATTTAGTACTTCTAAGATCTAAGTATAGATCTATGAAGATCCTTCAATTTCAGTATCATACTTTAAGGATCTAATCCTTAGTTCTGATTAAGAAATTAAGGAGTCTACTGCGGTAAGTATAATGGATTAAGCACTTAAGTTATCATCACATAAATCTTCCAAAGATTATGCTCGACTATTTGCTTAACTCCGGGCTTAGGCCTAATATGTTATTTTATCAAATAAAATAACTTATTATTTTCTAGGACCATCTTGAAATTATTCCCAATTTGAAAATTCAACCATTTAAATACATTTTCCCTAGGATTATGTTTTAAATGTCAATCTTTCAATTTAATCTTGATTCTAATAGTCCAACTATTTAATCAACGATTTCGGTACTTTTTATTAAAATGATTACAATAGTCCAACTATTTAATCAACTATAATTTAATAGATTAAAATCAATTATATTGATTACTATAATCTAATTATAAAATCAACTATAAATGATGGTTTGAATACAGTCCAACTGTTTTAAAACAACAATTAAATATTAGTCCAACTAACATTTAATTTATTTGACGAATGATATTTGTTTGAGCGCGTATGGCAAGTAATTAAACGAATATTGCAAATTCAATTCTTGCCTCCCATTATTTTTCGGCGAGCCTCTAACCCTCTGTCGAGTACTCGGGAAACCGTGTTTCCTAGCGGGCTAGGATCCCGTTAAATATCACACAATCTTGACTTTGGCCAACAAATTTTATGATAATTAACTAGGTAGATCTCTAAGATCGATTGGATCCAATCCAATTCCTAGATCCAGTAGGGGGACATCCAAGTCCGAAACATATATCTTATATATGACAATATATCCAATATATTACCTAACCTTTTTCCTCTGAATCAACTAAGCCTTGGCTTTGGCACAAAAAACTTAGTGATCTCAGTTAAGCGCGTGTTGGACAAAATGACCCATAGCGTCACTATTTGCACAGATCATTGTGTTGTTGTAGCAAATTGACTATGTGACAAGGAAATTGCACTCTTATCATTGTGATTAGATCACCATAGATATATAATGAAGAGAGGTCCTTGTGATTAGTTCCTGGACTGAGAATGATATGAGACAGTATCAGTCCCCGAAGGATTAATCATTAATATCCCTAGCCGGAGTAGATTATCGAGACAGGACATCGATAATGCGGAATAGGCTAGTACTGCACTTGTGCGCGTTGTAAGGGCACAATGACATAGTTCTCATATATTTAAGTATTGGATACTTATGCAAGTGCGATAGGAGGTCGTGTTTCACCGATGGTACGGGAAACAGCTTCGCTCTGGATAGACCCCTCGGAATCCCATTGGTATTATGACTATGTGTCTATGGGAGGCCGAAATCAGGGTAGGTGTGTATGGTCTTAACCTGAGACTTACATCGCTAATACTTACGATAATCGATAGACTTTGGTCTTGGTGGTACAGGGTTTTAACCGGTTCTGCGTACACCACTTCTGGGTTTATCAGAGAGTCGTAGTGTATGGGTGTGATGTCAAGACGGAAGTATCACTTCAGTCATAGTGGAGATGATGTCACGCAGGATACGGTACTAGTGCTCTTGAGTGTTGCGCAACCAATCGGGATATTGTGACCAGGTCATGAATATCCGATTATAGAGACTATGTTACCAGACATCCGACATGTGCTTCGGACGGGGCAGACACTTATCCAGCTCCAGCCCTAGCACGTGACTATCCGATACTGGGCCGATATACACAATACTACGGTATACTACGCTTGATATATATCCTTATTCCTGTAAGAATATCCGGAGAATTGGGAGAATTGGGTAGACTGGTGCTTTGCTAGAAGCCAACCTTGTCTAGTAAATCGGTAAAACGTAGTACTTGGTACTTACGTGTTCGGATAGTCCGACGACCGATTTGACTGCCAACATATCCGGGGATCTCATGGGTCGCTTCCCAAAGATTCACCGATGACGTATGACTCGCACTTTTATTAATCTGGGATTAATATGATGAGAGAGAAAATTAATCTGGGATTAATTACAAAGATATTTTATCTGGGATAAAATATCAATTAAACAGAGAGATGATTAATTTGGAATTAATCGATTAATTAATATATTTGATATATTAAACGAAATTGGATTTCGACGCGGAATTAAAATTAGATTTTAATTCGGGCGAGCGAATTAATTTAGAATTAATTCGTTAGCGACGTGAATAATGATTTCGCTAGGCGTAATCATTTAATTACGACGCGACGGAAAATTTGTTAATTTAGAATTAGTGAATCCGAGCCCGAGATTATTTGCGAGCGCATTCGTATTTCGAATTCGAGTGCGGCAAGTCAAATCAAGCGTCAAATCATTAGTCGCATCAAGCGTCAAATCACTTGTCACTTTGAGTGATGTGACTTGACAACTTGATTGAGTTGACTTGATGTGATGAGTGATGTGTGTGGTTGGCAATTAAAGCCAAATGTGTTTGAAATGAATTGGATTTAATTTCAAGTGTATTAGATGCATTAAAAACAACACAAAAACCGTATACAATTATAACACACACTTTCTCTCCTCTCTCTCCTCTTCTTCTTCCTCTCATCCTCAAGCCATTTCTGTTTTCTAAAGAGGCAGTGAACTGCCGGTTTTAAGAAGCAAAATGGAAGGGAAGCAAGTGTGTTTTGTGGCAAAACAAGAGTGCTAGCACACTCCGGGATCAATGCGAAGGTGATAGGGAAGTCCACCCATGAGCCGGGATTCACTACGATGAAGCTTGGAGCTTGTTTTGATGATGAAAACCGAATCTGCAGTGAGCTGTGACAGTGGACTGCTCACGCCCAAACCAGTGAAGAAATCGAATTTTTGTTGCCCAAATCGTCGCTCAACCGCTCGATGTAAGTATTCCGCACTTCCGTCGTTGTATTCACTTATGATTCATGCTTGAGTTTTGATCTTGGGACCTATAAAAACTCCAACAATGGCATCAAGAGCTTAGGTTAAAAGCATGAAAAAGTTAGGGCTAAAATTTGGGCAAACTTGATTTTGAGCATGATAAATTAAATTGGATGGATTTGTATGCTTAATTGTGTTTGAATTGAAGATTGATTGGGTCAAATTCAAGAAAATTTGATTGGATCATTTTTTCCCCAAATTTCTACCTTGGCCGAATTGATACATGATTTTAATGTCTTGGGATTTTTGATTTTTGACAATTGGATGTGTTGGAAATCATTTGGGATGATGATTTTATGTCGATTGCGAATAATTTGGATTGAATTCGAATCGGATGTAAAATCCCCAAATTGCCAAGTATGTATTTAGCATGAAATTGGGTAAAATGAATTGAGCATGTAATTATGAAATTGGATGATTAAGTATGCTTGAATGTATTTTAATTGATGATTGGTTGGATCAATTTGATCAAATTGGTTTGGAACAAATTTGCCCAAAATCTTATCTTGGCCGAGAGTTATGCCCCTTTGTGTTCTTGGTGAATTTTGATTTTTTGAACATTGGATGTTTGAAAATCATTAGGGATATTGATTTAATGTCGAATTGGGTTTAATTGGATTGAAACAAATCGAACATGAAATTAACCCCATTGCCGAGAACAAAGTGAGCATGAATGGGTTTGATTTTAATCTTAATGTGTTGGACATGTAATGATGAAGATGAGCATGATTAGTTAGCCTAATTGGTGTTTTAGAAATGTTAATTAGGGTGATTAATCATGATATACACTTTAGGTAATTAAATTGCGAAATTGGCTTTGTGTAATTAATTAATTGGGCTAATTTTGGAAATTGAGCTTGAATTGTTGTTATTGGGCTTATTGGGCTTTTTTGTACAAAGTTTGTTTTAGGCAAAATTGGTTGGATCCAATTGGGCCCCAAACCGCATCCATAAAGCCCAAATGCAACATAATGGACCTTTAAAGTTTAATTGGGCCTAATGGGCCAAGATTAATTTATAGGCTTATGGGGTAACTCCCGGATTGGACTTTGGTTGCGGGTTTGACCGAGAGTTGACCAAAAGACCACGCCTTAAGAAATTAATTAAAACCCATTAGACTTTAATTAAATTAATATTGGATATTAATCGGGCTTTGAGACCCGTAGCGATTAAATTTGGAATTTAAGTCGAAAAGGGTTTATTATTAAAGTGTGTTATTTAATTTGGAATTAAATAGTGAATTAGAATTAAATACAAATTGAATTGGATTTAATTGTTTAGTTTAATTTAATTCGGGAATTCGTACTTTAAGTACTTATTCGCAAAAACGAGTTTGACTCGAACAAAATCAAATCGTTGTTTGAACATTGGATGATCACTAATTATCAAGATTAATTAATTGGATTAGATCGATTGATAACATGCTTGAGTGAATACATGGTTGTGATGCATGAATAATGTATATCGGATGGATATTAGATGGGTGGGGCAATTTTAGAAATTGTTTGTAATAAATTTGATTTATTAATTGGACCTGCGTGTCCAGCCTTATCACCTCCTATTCTTTGTATTCTCTTCTCACCTATTCCCCTCAATGTAAATGAGGTTTCTTTAGAAGTGTAGTATTAACGGGTAGAAGAAAATTTTGTGCTAGCGGGAGAGAGAGAAGTGAGAGATTTGATCTAGGATCAATGTGTAAAGTATCCATCCGCATATCATTATTATTTTATCATATGCGCTTTATTATGTGTTTAGAAGGCATGTTTAAGGGTGTATGATGATGAGACCTTAACAAAGATAAT
>SKCR01050656.1:0-38976 GCA_019454045.1 Zanthoxylum bungeanum
TCCTCCTGCATCACATCACGACATGTCTATCTTAGCATTTAGTTATCTCTTTTTACCTTATGCATTTGTATTACCGCTTTAGTTATCTATTTCTATTATACGCTTAAGTGTCTTTCCCTAATATGCATGCTTGTATGAATGTTATGTGTTTGCGCTTCTGTGCCTACCAATGTGAGATTGTATGTCTTCCGTATGTCAATATATCTTTATGCATGAATTCGGACATAGATTATATACAAATAGGTTGTATGCAAACATGAAAAATGTGTTATATATAAACTTAGATATGAGCTTTGTACCTATGCATGCAAACTTATGAGTTAATTATCCTTGGAAATATGTTGCTTAGGCTTGGTAAGATTATTGCACAAATCATTTTATTACAAGTGGCATAAGTAATGGACCATTCCGAACCCAACGGTTTGAGGTCTTCCCTTGCGAGGGGTGAGTGCGACCTTAAATCTTTGTCCCGGTTCACACCGGGTGGCGATTCTATTATTCCCGGTTTAGTCCCCCGTGGGCTACTCCGTACTCCCAACCAGGCGGCGAGCCCGAGGCAGCATGCGTCGCCCAGATCCTGTGTTCCCACAGTCTGGCGACTCCACTGGGGATAGAGAATCGGCCTCGAAATAATGTCTTGTAATATTATGATTTGTGCTTTAATTGACCGTGTCTACCATGGGTTAAAAGGGGTTTAATCAAAGGCATTTTGAGGCT
Organism: Zanthoxylum bungeanum; assembly: GCA_019454045.1. Classification (NCBI taxonomy): domain Eukaryota; kingdom Viridiplantae; phylum Streptophyta; class Magnoliopsida; order Sapindales; family Rutaceae; genus Zanthoxylum; species Zanthoxylum bungeanum. Next base: position 718 of record SKCR01050656.1, read on the forward strand.
AGGTAATGGTTTGATGTCTTCCTTCACTCACTACCTTTCTAGAAGGAAACGTTGTGAAGGCACCTAGATAATCATCTACTCGTAGCCTACGGTGATGGACTAATTTGGAGGACTCGTTGTTTATTCCTGACACCAAGCGATAAGAGCCTAAGAGGCTTGGGTATTTAAGTGAGCCTCGCTCCACCCTCCCTCTGGGGAATGTACAATGGGAAGTCCATTTGACAGTCAGTCACACACCATAGCTCGTTGGCACGTACCTTAATGTATAAAAAAGGGTGTGCTCACTTGGTCGCTCGAACCCTTGATTGGGGAGACCTAGTTGTGGGCCATCCTTCACCGGTGAGAGCCTTTGTCTACACTCTTGCAAACCCACACGTAGACCGGGGTTGTATGACCTATAGCAACTATTTCCTTGTGTTTGTGGGCCATCCTCATTGGATGCAGTTGGACTTCTTGTCAGAAATGTGAACTTGTTAGGCCATTTAAACTGGGACGAGTTCGTATCCTATGACAATTGGGCCAAAAGCTTCTGAAATGTCGATGGGCCACCCTATAGAAATTATTATTTATGTTTGCATTACCTTTCTTTTATGCTTGTGTTTGAGAACATCGTCATTTGGATCCATTTGGACCATTTGTCATGGGATGTGGGCTTGTTGGGCCATTTAAACTGGAACAAGAACGTATCTTATGATGATTGGGCCAAGGCTTCTAAATATTGATGGGCCATTTTGTGCTTGTGTTCGGAACATTACCATTTAGATTTAGTTGGACTCCTTGCCATGAGATGTGAACTCGTGGGGCCATTTAAACTGGGACGAGTTCACTCCTATGACAGCTAGCCCAAAAGCTTCTAAAATGATAATGGGCCGATTTGTTTGAAAATTTTAATTGATTTAGTATGTTCTATATGTTACATGCATCTCATTCACCTCATACATACATACATCATGTTAACACCCTCTATATTTAAACGACATCAAATATTCCCGTTGGGTTAGGAAGAGAGAAGACTCTGTGGGACACAGAAACTGGGCGACACATGCTGTTCCGGGCTCGCGGCCCGGTTGGGAGTACAGAATAGTCCGTGGGGGAACTAAACCGGAGAAATAACATGGAGTCGCCACCCGGTGTGAACCGGAAAATTGTGATTTAAGTCCGCACTCACCCCTCGCAAGGGAAGACCTCAAACCGTTGGGTTCGGAATGGTCCCTTACTTATGCCAATTGTAATGAAAGGATTTGTGCGATAATATAACCAAGTCTCATGCAACACATGCAAGATAATTCAAATGACACACGAATTTGGATACCAATAAACATGAATAGAAACAATGGGAAGCACATTACATAAAGAGCTCAAGATGCGGAAAAGAGAATAATAAATGATCAAAGGCGGAAAAACATCAATGAATAAATAACAAATAAAAGGAAGTTAATCACAGGCTTATGTGAGTGTTTCCCGAGTGGTACGTGGAGTTGTATCCCAAGTACAGTTCGCACTACCGTCCATTCGGATTCGGCTACGGAATTTACGTCTGGGTTTCCATCCGATATACCGCAGGGGATAACACGCAATCATTGACCCAATGTAGACAGACATAACATACGATAATACATATAAGCATAAATTACCGAAGAGACAAACATGCGAAATAATAAGGAAGATAAACAACACAAAGTAAATACGGAACAATAAAACGACAATAGACATAAATTAAATACGAAGTAATAAAAGACTAATAGTACGAAATAAATGCGGAATATAAATATGTGACCAAAGAATTTGGCCATTTTGAATGTAGGACTTCGTATACCCGATTGGACGTATTCCACGTCCAGCCGAGCATGCCATTTCCAGGACGACAAAATAAAGGGTGCCCTCAGGTCTTACCTTTTAAGTCGCTTCTCGAGAGTGCGTTGAGACGTCGCCGGAAGAGTTAGCGTTTCTGTATTTTTCACTGGTTCGCTGTTTCCGCTCGTTTGAGGGTAATGAAGAGATGTAGCATATCCCCACCTTATCATTTCATCGTTTATACCCCATTGCTAATGAACTCACTAAACACCGTTGTCCTAAAACTACACAACGCGCAGACCAGACTCCACCATCCTATTAAACACTGCAAAGCGTAGTCAATTCTCTCCACCTTCAAATATGCATCAATCAATGTCCTAAAAATAGTCACATCAGGCGTCAATGAATTAGTGGATAACTCTCCAAACAGTTTTTCTGGATCCTCCAACATCCCATTCTCACAATATCTTGCTATAATATTATTATGCCCGTCGACATCCATTGCAAAAGGTTGGATTTTGGATGTGTCCCTGCCTTCTTAAATGTATCATAAGCTTCTGAAAACTTCTCATTATTAAAGCACTCATTAACCATGATATTAAATGTATCTGAATTCACTGCTTGAATATTTGGCGGCTGATGAGTGTCCGACATCTGCTCAACAAAGCTTGTGCCTCCATTTTCTTCCCATGCTTTAACAAAATCTTTTAATTCACACAAACTCCTAATCACTGCAGTGTGCATATAAATATCAGGCAATATACCAACATTTACAATCTCATCAGACAATCTCAAAACCAACCCAAATTGCCTAATTTTAACAAGCCCGTTTAAAACCCCACTCAAAGTTCTGACTTCTAGCATCAAATTATTCTCTCTCATTAACCTAAATACAAGAACACCATCTGAAACTCTCTTATCTTGCACATAAATTTGAATCAACAAATCAAATCCATAACTTGAACAAAACCCACATTTCTCATAGCAATCAAACAAAGAATCAAAAGCCTTTTTTGGGCTTAGCCCTCGAAGAAGCGGAGTCTGCAATAGCGAACTTGCAGGCCAAAAGAGATTGTTTTGGACCAAACCGTGAATCAAAATGTAAACGGCACTGTTGAGTGGCGTTGGCATTGAGGGAAGGGTCAGAGCGAGAGAGATGGATAAGAGAGGAGGGGTTTTCGTGATTGGAGAAAAGGAAAATCAGGAAAGGAGAGCTAGGGTTCTGTGAATGGACGTGTTGTGTGTTTTTCGGCTACTATGTGTTGAACGTGGGTGAGTTTTGAGAGGGAGGGCCGAGTGCTGTCCAGGGTTTCATTTCTTGGTGTAGTGTCAGTACATAGGTCGGGAAAAATAAGGCGTTAAGGTTTTTTTCGTTTCTGTTATGGCGGTCAGAATGGTTGGAAGAAGAGGAAGAGAGAGGTTGCGGACTGTTAGGGGCTGCCGTAGTTTCTCGGCTTTAGGTTGTTTCTTTAGTTTGCCTTTGTTTAGTGAATGGCGGGCTGGGTGCAGGATTGTCGACATGGGGAGCATGGAGTGAGGGAGGCGTCGTGGGGGCTGGTTTTAATCGGAGGATAATGACGAGAGGGATAGGAGGCAGGCGGAGGTTCCTGAGTCGTGAAGGTCTATGGAAGGGATTAGGGTTTTTTCGTTTCTTCTCTTTTTTGTTTTATTTTTGGCGTGAGTTCCATGGGCTGAAGCCAGAGGCTAGGTTTAGTTTAGGGGTCCTTATATAGTGGTGTATTAGGGTTAGGGTTTTGGATGGGTGCATATGGACTTTGGGCCAAGATTAACGTTTGAAACATGAATCCACTAAGTGAACCCGCGGCTAACTAGCGAATTAAAATCTAACAAAATACCATTTCTGACTTTTCCCTTCCGACGTCCGTTTCCCGACCCACGACTTCCACGACTTAAAAGGTAGTGTCTCTAAATGAGACTCATCATATGGACTTACATGCAAATTTGCAGTGCCTACAGACTCACTAAAAGACCGGTAACAGATATGAGTACATCCGATAATGAGGTATCTCGGATAGATCAGTTGGAGAATGGTTTCGCCAAGATTACTGAACAATTGAAGGCCTTGACTACTGCCATGACAAATATGGTTATGCCCCGTGCTGGGGGAAACTCTGAGAATGTAAGACGTGTGGGGAGCCTCCGAATGGGTTGGGGGATGACATCCCCACTTTTGATGATGATATGGTTGATTATGCCACTGGGAGAACAATTCGGTCTCAGGCAAATTGCAGAAACTGCGTGACCAGGTAGAGTCTGTTACCCGTAAGATGAAGGGTAAGGATGAAGACTTACTAGACTATGAGGCGATGACCTTTGAGGAACAATTGCATGCTCAGTTCAGAATGCCCGACATGGCCAAATTTAACGGGAATGGGGATCCGAGGGTCCATCTCCGTCAGTATGTTTCAGTTATGAGTTCAATGGGTTTATCCAAGCGCCAGGTCCAGAAAATGTTCAGGATGTCGCTCGGGGGGCACCCGTAGTGTGGTATCACAGCCTGAGAAAAAAGTTAAGAAGATTGGAAGGAATTAGCAGATGCATTTCTAAAACAGTATGTTACGACTTGGAGATTGATTTGTCACTCCGAGATTTGGAGAACACTAAGCAGAAGCCGGAGGAGAGCTTCAAAAAGTATATATACCGCTGGAGAGGTCAACTTTTGAAAATGCAGACTCGGCCTTCAGAGAAGGACCAGATTAAGATTATCAAGGGTACTAAGCCCTCAATTTATGGCAAGCTGAGGAGGATGACCTCCATGATTGTGGATTTCCGACAGTTGAGAGAGACTGTTATGGATATTGAAGAAGAGGAGGCTGAAAACAGAAAGTTTTATGGCCAGAATAAAAGAACTTTTGGGGGGCATTCTGAGACCAAGCCCACTACGGCCGAGGTCGCTACCGTCAGAAATAGGCGATTCTCCAATCTTGGTAGACCTATGTCAAAGGTGCTTGAGAAGTTGAAAGGACAAGGACTCCTGAAGCCTTTAGACCCTAGACCAATCCCAAACCATGTGCCACACTACTTTGACCTGAACCAATATTGCCACTTCCACCAACAAAAAGGCCATGACACTGACAACTGCCCCCGCCTTAGGCATGAAATCCAAAACCTCATCGATGCTCACAAAATACCTGACCCAGAGAAAGAACAACCCAACACACACAGAAACCCTCTACCAAACTACCACTTTGTTCCACCACCCCACCTACATGATCAACTCTGGCCTACCCGAAACCTATGTCCTCCAAAACCTCAACCACCAAGCTTCTTACATGGATGACATCAAAAAACCATAGGCCAAGGAAGAAGGCAGTGCTGCGGATGATGGAGATGTTCCTCCTAGTCTATTTGATCCAGCATTTTTAAATAAAGACATTGATTTTGCTTGCTTGTTCGAACTTTTTTTCTCAACGATAATAAAGACGTTCATTTCGTTTACTTGCCAAAGCCTCTTCCTGCAACATGAGTATATTTGACAAAAGCATTAAACCTTGGTACTATGATACTCAGCGATATTTAGAACACGGAGAATCTTTGAAAGAAGCAAGCAGAAAAATAAGATGGCCATTCAAAAAGTGGGAAATATGGGCAGTGAGACTGTCAGATTTGGAAGGGAACGAGTTCACCAGGCCGATCAATGTTGACAGATTGAAGTTGTACTTTGCCTGAGGAAGGGAAGAATGGTCACCAGAGGAATTGGCAGAAGACCTAACCCAACGGGATAGAAAATTCACTCATACATGCATGCATACACGTAACCTATTTTGCATTCTTTTTGTGTTTGTTTTGTTCCGTATTCACAGGTTTCAAAGAAGAAAATAGAAAGTGGCAAGCCAACTAGAATCAGCAACATATGAGTAGTAGTTTCGGGGATAAATCCCAGGGTTGAGGCCCATATCAGTTTCAGTCTTGGGGATGAGTCCCATGGGCGAGGCCAATGTCAGTATCAGTTTGAGGCGAAACCCACATCAATCTAGGGGCGAGGCCCACACCCTTATCAGAATCAGTTTTGTCGGGTAAGACACTCCGGGTATGGAGACACATCAGTATCAGTTTTGTCGAGTACGGCACTCTGGGGGCGAGGCCCACATCATTATCAGAATCAATTTTGCCGGGTATGGCACTCTGGGAAAAAGACCCACAGTTCAGGGAAGAAGACCCTTATCTCAACTAAAATCGGGAACAAGACCCACAGTTCAGGGAAAAAGACCCTTATCTCAACTCAAATCGGAACAAGACCCACAGTTCGGGGAATAAGACCCTTGTCTCAACTCAAATCGGGAACAAGACCCACAGTTCAGGGAAAAAGACTTTTATCTCAACTCAAATCGGGAACAAGACCCACAGTTCAGGGAAGAAGACCTTTATCTCAACTCAAATCGGGAACAAGACCCACAGTTCAGGGAAGAAGACCCTTGTCTCAACTCAAATCAGGAACAAGACCCACAGTTCAGGGAAAAAGACCCTTGTCTCAACTCAAATCGGGAACAAGACCCACAGTTCAGGGAAAAAGACCCTTATCTCAACTCAAATCGGGAACAAGACCCACAGTTCAGGGAAAAAGACCCTTATCTCAACTCAAATTGGGAACAAGACCCACAGTTCAGGGAAAAAGACCCTTATCTCAACTCAAATCGGGAACAAGACCCACAGTTCAGGGAAAAAGACCCTTATCTCAACTCAAATCGGGAACAAGACCCACAGTTTAGGGAAAAAAACCCTTATCTCAACTCAAATCGGGAACAAGACCCACAGTTCAGGGAAGAAGACCCTTACCTCAACTCAAATCGGGAACAAGACCCACAGTTTAGGGAAGACGACCCTTACCTCAACTCAAATCAGGTACAAGACCCACAGTTCAGGGAAGAAGACCCTTATCTCAACTCAAATCGGGAACAAGACCCACAACACAACTCAATTCAACTTGTAAACAAGACCCACTCGGCGGTTCGAGAATGAAACACCTCTCATCCACTCATTTCGAGGCTACATGGCAAGTTAAGTGGCAGCTGGCGAGCCAAGTAAGTAAAAATGCATTGCATGGACTTTGATAGGATTGTCACTGTCACACACTGCACAAGTCCCATCAAAGTGGGGGCGACTGTAGGCATTGCATTTTTTCATGTGAAACCCGATGATGAGTCTCAGTTGGAGACACTACCTTTTTAGTTAAGGATATTGCGGGAAACGGTCGTCAGAAGGGAATTGGTGTTTCATTAGATTTTTATTCAGTTGTTTAGCGTCAGGCTCACTTGTTGGACCTCCGTTTAAAGCACTCTTGGCCCAAACCCACTCACCAATCTAACACAACACCTAGCCCACCACACTTGGCCCACACGCCCAAGGCCCTCAAAGTACAACCCAATTGAATTAAATATTAATTAAATAATATACCAAACTAAATAAAATATTAAAACATATACCAAATTAAATTAAATATTAATTGATATACCAATATAAAAAAACATGAAATATAATCATACCAAGTTAAAATCAATCAATCAATATTATTCCTAATTAAAAATATATTATTCCTAACTTAAAATATTTTATGCCTAATCAACACAAACTAAATATACTAACTTCCTAATCAAGCCTAAATTTGTCCCCCCTCAATCTTGCATTTACCTTACTTGAAACCAAATCATATCTCCCTTTAATGGGAAGATCTCTTCCTTGTCAAGCAAGGACTCACCTATTCCCTTTGTCTATAAAAATAGCACAAAACCAACCCTATTGCTCCTCTCCTCTCACCTCTCTCTTGCCTCTCTTTCACGGCCAAATAAAAAACTGAGAACAAAAGCCATTCACGCATTCACAAAGCCGAAACTGCACGCCACTGACGTCCATAACCTCGCCACTCTCTGCCCCCCCACTAGCCGAATAACAAAGCATGTGAATCACTAACACAAACCCCTCAACGTAAGCCACATCTGCCACAAAACGATTCATTCCCGCCTAGCACATAATCAACACGCCCACAAAGCCACTGCCCCTAACTTCATCAACCCCTTCATACTATTTGAAACACCGACCCACACGCCCAAAAAGTCACAAGCCCCTCACTTCACAGCACACACCATTCACTCACGTATCAGCCACTACCCTTCACGTAGCACCTGCCCACTCAACCCTCAAGCAACCCACTCACAATAAACAAATAAATCTTCACGTCACACTCCTTAAAACAGCCCCTATTTGACGCCAATAAGAACCACTCACACTGCCTTGAACCACGCACGTAACAAGCCTTCAAAGCCTGCCCCTTCATCACTCAACAACACGTCCTCAAATCAGCCTCATATTCCCTCACACTGCCACCCAAATAAACCTAAAATAGTCCCCGAAATACCCCAAATCTGCCGCATAAACTGGCCAGTTTTTAGCCTTAAAACCGTACAAAAACACAGACCAAAATAGTAGCCTAAAACACCAAGAACAGTGACCAAGATACAACAGGAAATCACTGGGAAAACAGCAGCAAAACGGAGGTCAAACAGCAAGCAAAACAGCAAAACAGTGAGCTAAGACGCTAAACCAGTGAACCGGAGAAGTTGAGGAGCTTTAACCCTTCCGATCTCCGTGAAATGTAAGTCCGAAAGTCGACAAAAAAGGTTAGACCTGAGAGTATTTTTCACACTTGTTTTCAGTTTTATCTTTATTATTTATTGAGTTTTGTTCGCATGATTACTATATTAAAATGCATGTTGTGTCCCTTGAGTGGATAAATATGCATATATTGTAAAATGATGTATGTTGTGGCCCTTGAATAAAATGAAAAATGTGTCGCCTCTCGTGGTATATAGGATGGAAACCCGGACATAAATTTCATAGCCGATTCCGAATGGACGGTAGTATGATCTGTACTTGGGATACAACTCCACGTACCACTTGAGTAAACGGTGCATATTTTGTTTTATGTTGTTTTGATTGTTTTGTCATTCGTTACTTGATTTCCGCATGTTATTTGTTTATGTAATGACGTGATCGAGCGCATGGGCTTAGTAAGTTGGATTAAAGGTCCCCTATTTTGAGGGGATAAAATCCTTTACCACGATGCTTTGCCGCGCCGATTGATGTATATTCGGTTGAATGTAAGATGTGTTCAATCGGGTATACGAAGTCCGATATTATTGTCTTTGTTGTTTATATGTATGATGTGATCGAGTGCATGGGCTTAGTAAGTTGGATTAAAGGTCCCCTATTCTTAGGGGTTAAAATCCTTTACCACGATGCTTTTCCGCGCCGATTGATGTATATTCGGTTGAATGTAAGATGTGTTCAATCGGGTATATATGAAGTCTGATATATTTATGTTATTTTTTATATGCATGATGTGATCGAGTGCATGGGCTTAGTAAGTTGGATTAAAGGTCCCCTATTTTGAGGGGTTAAAACCATTTACCACGATGCTTCACCGCGCCGATTGATGTATATTCGGTTGAATGTAAAATGTGTTCAATCGGGTATACGAAGTCCGATATCATTGTCTTTACTTTTTTATATATGTATTGTGTTGATTGCGCATGGGCTTAGTGAGTGCGATTAAAGGTCATCTATTTTGAGAGGTCAAAATCCTTTACCACGAGGCTTTGCCGCGCTTTTAGCCCGTTATTATTTATTAGATGTCATCTATTCATCTGTTCATGTATGTGTCATATTGTTTACTGCATTTTAGAGATCGTTGTTGTAACCCCGTTCGAACGCGTTTCAGAATGCCACACGAACGCATGTTTTCTATCTGGTTCCGTTCCAACGCGTTATCAAACGCTATACGAACGCGAATCTTCTGTTTACCATTCGAACGCGTATACGAACGCCGCACAAACACCCACGGTAAACAGGTCCTCCTGCATCACATCACGACATGTCTATCTTAGCATTTAGTTATCTCTTTTTACCTTATGCATTTGTATTACCGCTTTTGTTATCTATTTCTATTATGCGCTTAAGTGTCTTTCCCTAATATGCATGCTTGTATGAATGCTATGTGCTTGCGCTTTTGTGCCTACCAATGTGAGATTGTATGTCTTCCGTATGTCAATATATCTTTATGCATGAATTCGGACATAGATTATATACAAATAGGTTGTATGCAAACATGGAAAATGTGTTATATGTAAACTTAGATATGAGCTTTGTACCTATGCATGCAAACTTATTAGTTAATTATCCTTGGAAATATGTTGCTTAGGCTTGGTAAGATTATTGCACAAATCATTTTATTACAAGTGGCATAAGTAAGGGACCATTCTGAACCCAACAGTTTGAGGTCTTCCCTTGCGAGGGGTGAGTGCTGCCTTAAATCTTTATCCCGGTTCACACCTGGTGGCGACTCCATTATTCTCCGGTTTAGTCCCTCGTGGGCTACTCCGTACTCCCAACCGGGCCGCGAGCCCGGGACAGCATGCGTCGCCCAGATCCTGTGTTCCCACACTTGACTTATGAACAATATAACTGAACAATGATTAATTGGCATGACAAATACATAAGAGACAGCTAGGTGAAATCAGGATCCAGAATCTCGATGTGTCCTATTGTGTCATGAGATTTTCAATAGGCTCACACATATGTGCTTGCCTAACTCTTTGTTCCACCACTTACTCTTAGATGTACCTTCGAATTTCTTTGTCTATCTCTTCATCAAACATATGCACAATGCATGCTTCAAGATTGTTAGTTTGAGAGTGCATATTGAATGTATCATGAATGTCATCATTTAATATGTCTATTTTAACACCCTCATCTTGCTTTGTTGGTGTGGAGGTTATGAATGGCTCATTTATTCTTACTTACTCATGGCAGTTTGAGATGGCATTACCAAATTCTTTCCCTTCTCTCCTGAGGTTGTCTTATGTGTTACTTGGGAAAGCTCGTTGTGTCCTCTAGCTCGGGTTGCATAAGTCCATGTTCAAGGGTATCATCTGACTTTGTACCACTGCTTCCAATCTAGCAATATTCCTCACGTTTTTCTTGTTCTGATTGGTTCTGCATAAGCAGGTCTTCATCGATGGTTTTGGTTTTTAAGGAATTATTGAGCTTACATTGGATAAAAATAATGTAGTGGTTCAGTGGGATGTGCGAGACTTTCATTATTGTGCCATATAAAATGTTGATGGTTTTGCCACCCTAGATTATAGTTAAATGTGCAAACATCACTATGATGGTTGCCACCATGTATCGCATATCTCACAATTGTGCTATGAAAAGCTTGAGCATACAATGTGTTACTTCTTTCTACATTCATTGATAAGTACTGGCTTGGGCAACAGGCCTCTGAAAATCGGACTGTATCTCACCAACATAAGGTATATCATAATCTCTTAAAGCTCTTAGTTCTCCCATCACCTACTGATAATTCATTATTCGACCACCTGAAATAAAAAAAATTAAAAAAAGATAATAAAGAAAAAGAAATGGTGTTTTGCTAAGCAAGTAGAATGTTGTCCTAATATTAATAAAGAAAAATAAAATAAGTCATCGACAACGAAGCAAAAACTTGATCGTAATTTTACTATTGCACGCAAGCGCATGTATCGCTCAAGTAATATAATGACAAAATTTAGATATAGTACCCACATGGACTTATTATTTCTCTTATTAATACTAAAACTAACATACTTAACTTAAACTAAACTATTTCTCAAGAAAATGTGTAATTAATCTCAAATTAACTAAAAGTAAATAGAGACTAATAACAACTTGGAGATAAACTTTATATGCGAGAAAAACATAGGGTTGTAACTTCACTTAACCACGTAAAGAATGAGTTTAGGCATTATTCATCCAATTGGGTTGTTGTTATGAATTATTAACCTGAAATATTAAACTATCTACAAACCTCTTTCGATGATCAGGTAAATATATTCGGATTATACTAATTAATTGTATGTTGTCAGGTTTTAATAGTTATATGTATACCTGTAGGTATATTTCTATCACGGAGAGAAATCTATTCAAAATCATTAGATCACGTGCTATTATTCTCATGGTTATCCCAAATTTACTCTGTTGAGTTCCTAAGGAATAAATAACAAACCCAAAAGAGTAAAAATATACAACTTAATTAAATATGGTACTCAATATCCATTACAACCATAAATGAATGATTTATTTACTCATGATAATCAATAAAAATAAGCTAATCATTATTATAAAACAAGAACTCATAAAAGATAAACTAGAGAGAAAAGGGAATAAATAACTCTCTTTGCAGCTTTCGCCTTCAATCTCCAACACTAGTTAAAGCATTGTTCCTTATCTTGCGCTAGGCGTTCTTCTATGCTCTGGGACTCCAAAATTATGTTATGAGGCTTCATCTCCTAGGTTTTAAGATGAACCTGTACTTATATAGGAGGTCTGGGGGATTTATCTTCTTAAAAATCAAATTCAGGGCAAATTAGGGGCTAATCTTTCATGTCACAAGCTACTCTCACCTTCACCGTTCAGCGCATCGTGACGAGCTAAGACCAGCGTTGCGACGCGCCAAGCTTTGCAACTCTCTACCTCAATTTTGTGAAAAGGCATATCTCATCGCGCTTGCAGCGTCGAGACGCGCTTTGTGACTCTGAAAAGTGTCCCAAATGTGCTCAAATTTATCGTTTCATCCCTCGTTGAATCCGAGTATATCGTAATATGATTTTTACCTGCGAAATACACCAAAAACACATCAAAATGCTCATATAACTCGAAATACACACAAAACATTAAGATAACGAGATGGTAAATATATGTATATTAACCACTCATCACACCCCAAAACTTAACATTTTGCTAGCCCTCGAACAAAATAAATAAAATTAAAATAAAATTAATTAATTAAAAATAAATTAACCTAAGCTACTTTTGTATGGATCACAATTGCATTTAGCGTATGCAACAAGCCTTTAAACCTCTAAGCGGGCCTAGTGGATGAGTTATAGTCTCGTGAGGGCTTACAGCGATGACACCCAAAAACGTCATTTAACATACACATATGCAATCATGCAAAAATATAAAAATAAACAAAAGAGTTCCGGTAGTTGTACATTATAATGTCCTCAATGAATGCCTACTAATGAAATCAAGAACCTTCAAAGTACCCAACATAACTCAAATCCAAGTTCTTGAATAAATCATCTAAGCCAGACTCACAGTGTGTGTGAAAAGATCCGATCACAGCTCAATTCTTATGTAAGTCAACTCAGTGATTTCTTCTAAAAAATTGGCATCCGATTGGTCAAACCAACCTAAATATCTCAAAAGTGTTATGTATTTGCCTATTGAGCTCGATATGATACGAATTTTTTTAATCTTATCTTTCACTCACCTAATCTTTAAGATAGCATTTCTCCTTATGGTGGTCTTAACACTCGCCCATGGGTAGCTTCACGCTTATTGGTTATAGGTGATTTATTTATTTTTTTTCAAAGTATTTCTTCTTTTATACTCTTTTCATCATTTTTTTTAAAAAAAAAATAAATCTTTCATTCTTCTGCTCTATAAATAATTGCAAACATAGGCATATATTAAGCAAACAGTCATTCATCGTCAAATAATTTCCTCAATTTGTCACTTTGTCGAAGCTATTTTTAAGTGCTTACGAGCTTAACCTATATCACCTACTCAAGACATCAGATAAAATTCACTTAGGCACTTATCATTTCTAAGATTTCATCCCAAAGCAAACAAAGTCATCATTAGACTATGCTTCACTACCCAGGACTTTAAAAAAAAAAACTTGCCACCCATGTAATAATCGAATAATAGCTTGTCATGTGTGCTAACTATTAAAAACAATTAAATAAATGGTAATTTTTTTAATACAATTCTTATTTAGTGGTATCACGTTATCTATTAAATGAGTGTACCGAGAATTACTACAAATCGTACATGTCATATTTACACATAAAATTTGATTATTTAATATCTATACGAATTAAAACTAATTGATTTGTTTATTGAAAAGTCTCGTATAGTGTTCGAGGATGTGGTTTTTCTTGTGATTCTCTGATCACTCTAGAGTGTATTTGAAGGAAAAACCGAAACTCTATTACTTACAATAATAGAATACAAAGTGTATAAACTTTACAAAAAAAAAATCTTCACTCTCTAACACTCTCAAAGCTTTCTACACTTGAAGCTTTTATATTTTTGGGATGATTGAGCTCTCAAATGAGCTCTCAATTTATAGTGAAACTCAAGTTCACTATTCCAACAAACTCAATTAATGCATCTAAAGCTATTTTGGTGTTTTTCATAATTTTCAACAAAGGTGGTGCACCATTGTCAAAAGTGTGATCTAAATCTTTGACAATGGTGCATGATGATGTAGCTGGACATATCAAATCTCCCCCTCTAACTGCATCTGAAATAATTATCATCCGACAGCTATCTCGGCTATGTCTCTGCATAACTCTAGCTTATCTCAAGTAACCACCTTTGTTAACATGTCAATTGGATTCTCATATGTATGGATCTTCACTAGTCTTGGTAGTTGTTGATCCATCACCCCGCGTATCCAATGATAAAGAATATCGATGTGCTTCATTCGGGAATGATACATTGAGTTCTTGCTCAAGTCCATAACACTTTGACTGTCACAATGTATCTTGTATTATGTCTGCTTGATCCCTAATTCTTGGAGAAAACACTTTAACCACAACATTTCTTTTCCTGCTTCCGCTGCTGCAATGTATTCAACTTCTGTTGTGGATAATGCAATACACCTCTGCCATCTTAACTGCCATGACACAACTCCCCCTATAAAAGTGTAGATGAAACTTGATGTAGATTTCCTACCATCAAGATCTCTTGCCATATCTGAATCTGTATAGCCTTCTAAGATTGGATCAGCTCCCCCATAACATAGACATAACTTTGATGTACCTTTGAGGTACCTGAGAATCCATTTCTCTGCCTCACAGTGTTGTTTTCCTGGGTTAGAGAGAAAATGACTCACTACACCAACTGCGTGAGCAATATCTAGCATGGTATAAACCATTGCATACATTAGGATTCCAACTGCTTAAGAATATGGTATCGATGACATCTCATTTATCTCTTTCTTGGATGAAGGGCACAAACTCTTGCTTAGTTTAAAATGGTGCGCTAGCGGAATGCTGACTGGTTTGGCTTTCTGTATATCGAACCTCCTGATTATCCGTTCAATATAACTCTCATGTGAAAGCCACTTTTATTGTGTCTGTCACGAACAATCTCCATTCCCAAAATCTGTTGAGCTGATCTTAAGTATTTCATGTCAAAAGACTTGGAAAGTTTCTTCTTCAGCTGGCTGATCTTCGCTGCTTCTTGTACAACAATCAACATGTTGTCCACATATAGTAGAAGAGCAATGAAATTTCCATCTGGAAACCTCTGAATGTATACACACTGATCTGCTACTATTCTTTTATAGTCTTCACCCACCATGAACGAGTCAAACTTCTTGTACACTGACTCGGTGCTTGCTTAAGCCCGTACAAGCTCTTTTCAGCTTGCAAACAAGGTTCTCTTTTCCTGAAACCTTGAAACCTTCTGGCTGCTTCATGTAGATTTCTTCATTTAGATCACCATGAAGAAATATTATTTTGACATCCATCTGTTCAAGCTCTAAGTTCAAACTAGCTACCAATTCTAGGATAACTCGGATTGAAGCCATTTTTACCACTGGTGAAAAGATTTCATGAAAGTTAATTCCTTTTTTCTGTAGGAATCTTTTGACTACTAGCTGAGCCTTGTGTTTCATCACATTTCCGCTGCCATCTTTCTTGAGCTTGAACACCCATTTGTTCTTCAGTGCCTTCATGCCATGCGGGAGCTTGACTATCTCATAAGTGTTATTTTTCTACAGAGATTACATTTCATCTTGCATTACGTGCAGCCATTTTTCTTTGTCTTTATGATATACGGCTTCGTTGAAAGTTTCTAGCTCCCCATCGTCAGTAAGCAGAATGTATTCAGATCATGAGTATCTGTTTGATGGAATCTGGCCTCGCTCAGATCTTTGTATTGGAGGTTCACTGGTTTCTGGCTGCACGTTGTCATCCAGATTTGTAGATGATCTTGTAGCCTCTGATGGAGCATGTTGCAGCTCCCTACTCAACACCACCTTCCTCCTCCGATTCTGCTTCCGGCATGTCTTGCACCCCATCATTATTTGTGCCACTCGTGTTGGTGCTAGGGTTGTGTCTGGATTTACATTGGTTTTTTCGGCACTGGAATTAGAAGACATCTTAGGCTTTTCAATGTCTTCTATAGTCTGGTATTCAAGAAACACTACATCTCTATTTCTGATAGTGATTAGATCCTTCTTTGTCAAGGTAGACAACCCTATTTCACTCATGTGACCGAGTCTCTAGTGCCACAGATTTTAAGAAGCCTCATGTTCAGCTACATTGAGGCTTTCTGCACATATCTTCACATGAGTCTTGTACAAAGTTTCACAAATATATCCTCGGGTGATGACCATGACACCTTTTATCATTCTCCAAGTGTCATTGCTAAAGTGGCTAGCATAGCCCTGTTTGTCAAGGGCTACCCCCAAAAGTAAGTTTAGCTGAAGTTCAGGGACATGTCTTACCATGCATTTGTCCACAACTGAATTTCACCAATTCCTATTATCTGAGAATAACTGGTATTTCCCATCTTCACTGCTCCAAAGTCTCATGCTTTGTATGTTTTGAAGAAGTCCCTGTGAGGGGTGACATGGTAGGATGCTGCAGTATCTACCACCCATTCAACATCTTGTGTTGCAGTGTGAAGACATGCTTCTTCCTGGCCGGAGCAGATAGCTACATCTCCTGAGGTAACTATTAGTGTCTCTGTATCATCTTTCTTCGGCTGAGAATTGCCTTGACTCTGCTCTCGTTGTAGCTTTCGATAATTTTTCTTTAAGTGGCCTTCTATGCCACAGTGGAAGCACTTGTATGTAGGTTTTCTCCCATTCGTGGATTTGCCCATACTTTTTTTCTGCCACTCCCTTTGCCTTGATTTTTCTCTTGTTGTCTTCCTCGATGCTCCGAGACAAGGGCTTGTGTTTGATCCGTGCCCACGTCTTTTCTTCTAGCTTCTTCATTTGACAGTGCATCTTTTACCATAGGCATGGTAAGTTTGCCTTCTGGAGCTGAGTTGCTGAGAGTAACTGTCACGACCCCTCCCTAGAGCGGGCCCAACCCTAGAAAGAGGTTCGTAGACTTCTTTAGCTCAAGCATTATATATGCCAAATCAACCAATTTAAAAGACACAAATATTACATCACAAATTACAAACCCATAAAGTATACATAACTTTTATGGTTTACAACACAAGACTTAAAAAAAATACAAATGACGACTAGAATGTCTGGACCAACCCCAAAAGACAACTGTGGCATGTGGATCAAAATCTGGTACTGCTTCTGCTATGCTCGCGAACTACCTGGAATGTTTGGGGAAAGAGGGGAGTGAGCTTAATATAAGCACTCATACTCTCAACATGACCTCACCAACAAAATAGGAATATATATATCTATATATATGTGTATGTATGTATATATATATATATAATATAAATGATAATTAATATATGAAAATATCAGTTAAGATATATAACAGCTATCTCAGGCAGAACATACTCACAACAACACATCTCAATCAAACAAGGTTTGCTATCCGGATTCGATATAATAATGGATTGAAACCAATGGGAAAGTACCTCATCACAACTCCCAAGGTTTCCCACCATATCAAAACCAATGTGAGAGTACCTCATCACAACTCCCAGGGTTTTCCATCATATCATCTCGCATAATGTGCAAGAGGGGGATTGAACCACACACCTCTGCTAATCTCGCATAATCTCGCATATCCGACCATTATCATACTAAATCTGGTAGCGTAACAATAATCTCACACCACATCCAATACAACACATCTCATCTCATTTCATCCATCAACTCATCTCAAAATCACATAGTACTCAATACTTCAATTCATAGTACAAATATACAATTTATATCTCAAATTAGTATTCACCATTTATGTTCTCATGCTATCGATTACTCAGTCAATTTTCCAACATACATATATAAATATATATATATATATATATTTGTATTATAATACAATATATGAACATAGCATATTGACCGGCGTAAACACACACGTATAACGCAAGCGCACGTATCGTTCAAGTAGTATAAAAATATCGATCCCACGAGGACTTAATATCTAATCTATTAATTTTATGAGGTCAAATGATTACTAGTATCTAACAGGTTGTTTGATTGATTTGAAATGGTGACGATTCTAAATTTAAAAACAAGTAAATAACATTGTTCGAAAGTAGATTTTAAGAAAATTTAATATTAAAAACTATCTAGGGTTGTGATTTCTTCCAATATCATTTTAAAGATGAAGTGGTTATCTTAAAGTTGGGTAATATATTGATTTATTAACCTAGAACACTAAATTATGTGTAAGCCTCTGTCGATGGTCAGACACAAATACCCAGTTTAACCCAATTGAACCATATGTCTATGTCAACCAAATTATCTGGATTCATTAAGTTTAAGTTCCAATTATGGCTACCCCCGCCCGACAGGTATATTCCTATCCTGTAAGGAAATCTATTAAAGGGTTATCTATCCTCAAGGAAGATCGTGGGCTATTAAGTCTAAGGTCTTAAACCTAAAATCCATATGTCTAGTTCATTTTAGATTTATCAGTTCAATTTTATTAATGGCCAGTTAATAAAAAGCATTAGGATTAAGACACAATAAATAAATCTTTATATTACCCAAGCATTAGCACGCTCTGGTTCGCTTGTTTGAAGATTCTGGATAAGATGATAAGGTGACACGTGGCAGAGTGGTTGGGGTTCAATTATTGTGACACGTGGCGGCTTCTGATTGGTCGCTGAGATTCTTATCCGCCACGTGTCAGATAAGGATAGGATATCCAATAATTGATGCTGACGTGGCGCTGATGTGGCGGTGATGTGGCGACGACGTGGCGACACGTGGCGATGATGACTGTCGGCACCGTAGGATGCTGACACGTGGCACGGCGCATGTTAGCAGATCAGCTGTGATGGTGACACGTGGCACGGCGCATTTTAGCAAATTCAAACTTTTCTCAGATTCTGATTTGTGGACCCGGCGCATGTTAGCACTGTTCGGCGCATTTTAGACGTCGCGACGCTGAACGCTTGGC
Source organism: Zanthoxylum bungeanum (assembly GCA_019454045.1). Classification (NCBI taxonomy): domain Eukaryota; kingdom Viridiplantae; phylum Streptophyta; class Magnoliopsida; order Sapindales; family Rutaceae; genus Zanthoxylum; species Zanthoxylum bungeanum. Next base: position 19,704 of record SKCR01050656.1, read on the forward strand.
GTCGCGACGCGCTTAAGACCAAAATATCCCTGTTGACGTATTTTGTCCGTTTTTTGCCCCAAATTGCCTCCAATGCTTTCCAAACTTTATTTATCTACAAAATAACACAAAATATATCAAAACGTTCACAAAACTCAAGAAACTATACAAAATATTAGGTTAAATGAGTGGGAAATAGTGATATAAATACCACTCATCACACCCCCAAACCTAACATTTTGCTAGTCCTCGAGCAAAAACATAGAGTAAAATAACATAAATAAATTAACTAAGCCACTTTCGTAGGGATCACGATTGCATTTAGCATATGCAACAAGCCTTTAAACCCCTAGGTGTCCCTAGTGGACGAGTTGTAGTCTCGTGAGGGTTTACAGCAATGATACCCACAACATTTTACAAAAGTAAAAAGTTAGTTAAAACTAATGCACACAAAAACAAAAAGACAAGCGAAAAGAGAAGTTAGTGACTAATCAAGTGAAACTTCTACTCCAAGTTACTAGTTGTTTTGTTTTATTCTAAATTACCGAATAAGTAAATTCTCCGATTATTTTTACCATTCTCCATATACACAGCTAACAAAATATTAATCAACTCATTTTTGCCCACAACAGTCATAAGTGCAGTTGATAAGAGAGTAATATTTTTGTCCTAAAGTTCTATCAGATTTCACACATTTTTTATAGCAATGGAATAATTTTTCTCATTTTTCTGATTTTTTTTCTTTGATTTTTTTCTCTATTTTTTATTTATATACAATATTTTATATCTATGTAGCGAGTGTTGGGTCGGTGACTCCCAAACCAGTTGGCTTTAGGGCACCAGGTGTTAAGACACCCCTACGGACTTAATTACTCAGACTTCAGATATATATATTTTTTGCAGCATCTTTGATCCATGTAACGAGCTTTGGGCCAATGACTCCCAAACCAGTTGGTTTTAGGGCACTAGGTGTTAAAACACCCTTACAGACTTAATAACTCGGATCTCAGACGTTTTTTTTTTTTTTTTTTTTTTTTTACTCCACTGCTTTTTGAGATGTTCCTCCAATTAAACTAGAGCACTGAATATTACAAACTTTTCAATTTTAGCTCATGTCCGTATGTTACTATATATGTTGATAATACCTGTCAACTGAGCATATGAAGATCCATTTTAGTCCGTTTTAAGGAGAATTCACAAATTAAATAATTCAAAATGAAATAAAAAAAAATTAACTTGTTTCGAAAATAGGCTTGAGATACGTCTCAGGAGTGGAAACTCCTTACTCGGCTGTCTCTTACCAATTTCACTTTTTTAGTCAAATTAAAAACACAAAAAAAAAACACAAAATATTTTTGTAATTTTTGAAAATTTTTCAATTTTTTTTGTATTTTTCGAAAAAATTTTGGACTAAAAATAAAAATAACACACAAACTAAAAACAAGGTACTAATCAACTAATTCCTCCCCCAAACCTAAATGAGACATTGTCCCCAATGTCTTAAACAGTAAAAGGAGAGTTAAGAAGGTCGTACCTGGTTAGCTGAAAATCTACAGGAAATTAAAGGTTAAGATCCAGATTAACACGACGCCTCTTACCACGATCATCCTCGGACCAATTTATCTTTGAAAGGACAGGGTCAATTTGTGGTTCATAGGCTAAGAGTTGGTCTATTAGATCCGGAGCAGTTCTGGCAGTAAAGAGGAGTTCTTTCAAAGGTTTTGACACGAACCCATTTCTCCGAGCATCATCAAGAAACACACAAAGAAAATCATAAAATTCATCAACATTAAACAGTCCAAGTGGTTTCTGGTGTATGTTCAGGTTCGCCCAAGATAGTACAATAAAAATTTCCTCCAATGTGCCCAAGCCACCTGGCAAAGCAATAAAAGCATCAGCACGGTTAATCATTTCTACCAATCGTTCAGACATACCTGGCACGATCAGTTCCTCTCCGTTTGATGATCCAATAAGATTTGCCTCTGCCAAGGGTTTTGGGATGATTCCCAAAACATGACTGCCTCCTTCCTGTACAGCCTTTGAAACGATCCCCATAAGTCCAAGATTTCCTCCGCCATATATTAAGTGCATATTCCTTGCAGCTAAGACTCGACCCAATTCCTGTGCTGCCTCTACGTATTGTGGCTTAGTTCCAACACTAGTACCGCAAAATACACAGATATTTTCAACTCGTCTTCTTGAAGTGGCTTCCATGTTTTTATGTATTTCTTTCTCAAATCAGGATGCCTTCAAAAGTGCATTGACGAGCTGAATTTATAGTACCTGAAAAGGGTGAGTAAAAAATAGTACAAGTATCTTCCAGAGGACGATTAGTATCAAAATAGTAAAATAAATCGTGTGATAGTAAAAAAAATCTGGATCCTGTCGGAGAAAATAAAAGAAAACAACAAAACAAATCACAATTATTAGAAAAAGACAAAGAGATATAATATGTACAAGAAAATAACGGCTTGATTGACATCTATGCGTCAGGGACAAGCTTCCCATCCAATTTTCTTATAAATTGGCAAACAGGGTCTTTTTGAGTCACATTCCCGAGACTTAACAGTTGTCTTTCCTTTTTGAATTGTGTATGTAATTTGCGAATGGCAATGTGAACATATCCACTAGGATGCGTCTCAAGAGTTGAAGATATTTCATCTAAAGACTCCTTACTCAAGCCATCCCTAATGAATTAATTTTGTCTTCACGATTATCAGACACCATTCCTAAAGAACGACAACGAGTGTTGCAATTAAATCGTGCACATTTAAAACAAACACCCATTTGCTTAGCTCTACGTTTCTTTGCATAGGTGCTTCTTCCAAAACCAGGCAGATGTGAAATAAGAGTCAGAAGACTCACCTGCCAATCGGACTCGTGCTTCAATTACCCAACGAATATCATTAGGAATTCCATGGATTGTCAATAACCTCATCCGTTCCAAGCGAGCTTTGTATACTTTCATCAGAGATTTTTGAGGGAAAGAAGGAAATTGCTTGCGAGATTTACGAGAGCTTCTTCCATCTTAATCTGCAAAAACTAAACAACACAAAATTAAATCACACAAATCACATATATACACAAATTGCATGTGTTGCCTCTCTGCGAGCGCTAAGTTTAAAGTCGTCAGCTAGACGTGACTTTTCGAACGTTAAGCTGGATCTGAAAGTGTAACACTTTCTTTTTGTCGCTCAAATGATTCTCCCCCAATAGTGCTTGACACGCTTGTTTTAACCTTGAAAGTTTTGTTAGCATCAGGATCATGTATCTCAACGGCTCTATTTGGTAAAACTTTGGTGATCACAAATGGACCTGACCACCGTGATTTTGGCTTCCATGGGAAGATTTTCACCCTTGATTTATAACATACCTTCTGCTGCCCTGGTTCCAGTTGTATGCGCACTAACTTTTCATCATGTCTTTTCTTGCCCTTTTCTTTGTACAATTTGGCATCCTCAAAGCTGATTGTGAAATTCCTCCAATTCGTTGAGTTGGTGGAACTTTTCTCTTATGTTGGCTTGTAGTGCAAGAATTGGCTCCTTCAGTACAAAAGATGATTTATCTTTAGGCTCCATAGGCAATTGACATGTTTTAAGTTTGTCAGTAGAACTTTGTCTTTCATCAGAGTTCTGATGGTACTGTGTATCACATCGAGTTTGAAACATTCCTCCTTCTTTTCATCATCTGGGAAATTCATGGCCTTGAAAACATTGAATGTTACTTCTTGGTCCTGTACCCTCATGGTTAATTCTCCTTTTTGTACATCAATAATGGTTCGACCTGTAGCCAAGAATGGTCTCCCAAGGATGATTGGCACTTCGTGCGTCTTCCTCCATATCAAGGACAATAAAATCTGCTGGAAAAATGAATTTGTCAACCTTGACCAGCACATCCTCAACTACACCTCTCGAAAATACGAGCGTTCTATCAGCAAGTTTAGTGAGACTGATGTTGGCATTGTTTCTCCAATCTGTAATTTCCTGAAAATAGAAAAAGGCATCAAGTTAACACTCGCACCTAAATCACACAAAGCCTTACCAAAGTTATGTTCTCCTATGACGCAAGGAACAGTGAAACTGCCAGGATCTTTCAACTTCGGGGAAGTTTCCTTTGAATGATGGCACTGCATTCTTCTGTTAATGCTATTGTCTCGTAATCTCCCAATCTCCGTTTTCGTGAAGAATATCTCTCATGAATTTGGCATAGGTGGGGCATTTGTTCCAATCTTCTGCAAATGGAATGTTGATATGCAGCTTTTGAAGATCTCCAGGAGACCGAGAAAACTTCTTGTCCAATTTGTTCTTCTGAAGACGTTGAGGAAAAGGTGGAGGTGGAGTGATCTGTTCTTTTTCCTCCATCTGTTGCTTTGTTTCTTTTGGAACTTCCTCAACAGTTGTTTTGGCTCCAACATCTTTGTTGATTTCAGTAACCGCTTTTTAACATGATGGCATGACATTGCTCCTTCCCCATGTTTCTTGGATTTGGCTCTGTGTTGCTAGGAAGGGTACCTGGCGGTCTGTAACTCTGAGCATTTGCCGTTGTCCAATTTGATTCTCCAGTGCTTTGATAGAGGCTGAATGGCTTTGAATATAGTATCATATCTTGCTGCTTGAGAGTCGTGTTTTGCTTCCATCTTTTTCAAGTAGGTCAACACTTCTGTTATTCCTGATTCATTTGCCTGCTCCTGGCCTTTGTTCTGTTGTTGGAATTCAGGTGGTGGATAGTTCTGCTGTTGGCCTGAATTGTTGCTCCATGATAAATTAGGATGATTCCTCCACCTGGGTTGTAGGTGTTGGAATATGGATTGTTCCCTTGTCTGTTAAAATTGTTGACATAATTCACCGTCTCTTCATGTTGGTTTGGTTCTGGTGCTCCTCCATATGGTGAACTTGTGGATCCAGCGATGTTCACAACTTGCGTGCTAAGTGTTTCTAGACATTTCATATCTGATCCAGCCTGGTATTCACTGCTGTTGGTTTGCTCCAACTTCATAAATTCCTGCAATTCTTTGGATCATGCTCCTTTCTGTTGGCCACAAGGAATTGTTGTTGGCCATTTCTTCGATTAGGTCCCAGGCTTGATCTTCTCCTTTTGCCATCAAGGCTCCTCCAGCAGCAGCATCGATTGTGGTTCTCATTATCCAGAAAGCCCATTATAGAATGTTTGGACTTGAAGCCATTTTGGATCTCATGGTGAGGACATTTCCGGAGTAAATATTTGTACCTTTCCCAAGCTTCGCAGAGGGATTCTGAATCTTGTTGTACAAAGGATGTGATGTCATTCCTCATTTTCCGGTTCTGGCTGGTGGAAAGTACTTTGCAAGAAATTTGGTGGCTAAAGTGTTCCAAGTTGTGATAGAACCTGCTGGTAGTGAATGTAGCCAAGCTTTAGCTATGTCCTTCAAGGAGTATGGAAAAACACGCAGTCTCATTGCTTCTTCTGATGCTCTGTTGTAGTTAAAAGTGCCGCAAACTTCCAGGAAGTTGCTGATGTGGGAATTAGGATCTTCAGTTGCATTCCCCCCGAACTGAACTGACTGCTGAATCATCTGAATGCATGTTTTGATGTCACACACATCATTTGCTGGTAAGGGAGGAAGTACAATACAGAAATGAGTCTGTCAACCACCGGAATGGTTCTGTCTCGAATGGGAATTGTGGTGCAACGTTCAAAGGTTCAGGTTCCATGTTGACTAAAGCTTCTTGGCCTTCTCTCTCCCTTCCCTTCTCAACTGTCTGATGGTTCTTTCAATTTCTGGGTCAAGCGGTCGGAGTTCAAGCTTCTGGTTCGTCTCATGAAGTTTCTGAGAACCTGAAACACAAGAAAACAAAAACAATAAGTAAAAAGAAATTAGATACAAGTAACGTATCTAACCCCTAAACTAATAGTAAAAGATAAATAAGTCCCCGGCAACGGCGCCAAAACTTGACCGGCGTAACACACACGTATAACGCAAGCGCATGTATCGTTCAAGTAGTATAAAAATATCGATCCCACGAGGACTTAATATCTAATCTATTAATTTTATGAGGTCAAATGATTACTAGTATCTAACAGGTTGTTTGATTGATTTGAAATGGTGACGATTCTAAATTTAAAAACAAGTAAATAACATTGTTCCGAAAGTAGATTTTAAGAAAATTTAATATTAAAAACTATCTAGGGTTGTGATTTCTTCCAATATCATTTTAAAGATGAAGTGGTTATCTTAAAGTTGGGTAATATATTGATTTATAACCTTGAACACTAAATTATGTGTAAGCCTCTGTCGATGGTCAGACACAAATACCCAGTTTAAACCCAATTGAACCATATGTCTATGTCAACCAAATTATCTGGATTCATTAAGTTTAAGTTCCAATTATGGCTACCCCCGCCCGACAGGTATATTCCTATCCTGTAAGGAAATCTATTAAAGGGTTATCTATTCTCAAGAAAGATCGTGGGCTATTTAGTCTAAGGTCTTAAACCTAAAATCCCTATGTCTGTTCATTTTAGATTTATCAGTTCAATTTTATTAATGGCCAGTTAATAAAAAGCATTAGATTAAGACACATAAATAAATCTTTATATTACCCAAGCTATAATCTAACCCTTATAAACGTGATATGGATTTCATCACAACCCCAGATAACTATTTAGTTACAACACATAACTAGGGCTAGTAAAAGCTTGAAAATAAAAGACATAAAGTTAAAATGCGGTAAAGTAATACTGAAAAGTAAATTACAATAAAATAAAATGCTAAGGTAAAGGAATTACTTTTACTACTACTAATTTAGATATCTCCCATAAAATAATATATAAACTTGTGATTCTTTTTCCAACCAGCCATATAGGCGGTAACCTGATTAAGTCAATTAAGTCCAACAACCAGCCATAAAGGCGGAACCAAAATTAAATTACCAACCGACCAATCTGGCGGTAATCCCTTTAAGTAAGTCAATATTTTAAATAGTGAATATATTATTTTTAAGGGAGATTATCTAAATAGTAACAGTAAAAGAATTACCTTTCACCCTAGCTGGGGAGTACCTCCTCATGGTATAATAAAAAACTGTAAAAAGTAAAAAGTAAAAAGTAAAATTAAATTACTATATTAACAAAACGTAATTAAAATTAATTACAAAACTAAAAAACTAAACTAAAAATTAAAAGAAAGTAGAGAGAAGAAACTCTCTCTTTAGAAAGATTATAAGAGAGAGAGTGGTGCACTGAATTCTGAAATCTCGAGCTCAATTTATAGGCCTCGGTAGGATCCAGCGTCGCGACGCAGGGTCTCAGCGTCGCGACGCCGAATTTGTCGACGTGGCACGCTCTGGTTCGCTTGTTTGAAGATTCTGGATAAGATGATAAGGTGACACGTGGCAGAGTGGTTGGGGTTCAATTATTGTGACACGTGGCGGCTTCTGATTGGTCGCTGAGATTCTTATCCGCCACGTGTCAGATAGGATAGGATATCCAATAATTGATGCTGACGTGGCGCTGATGTGGCGGTGATGTGGCGACGACGTGGCGACACGTGGCGATGATGACTGTCGGCAACGTAGGATGCTGACACGTGGCACGGCGCATGTTAGCAGATCGGCTGTGATGGTGACACGTGGCACGGCGCATTTTAGCAAGTCAAACTTTTCTCAGATTCTGATTTGTGGACCCGGGGCACGTTAGCACTGTTCGGCGCATTTTAGACGTCGCGACGCTGAACGCTTGGCGTCGCGACGCGCTTAAGACCAAAATATCCCTGTTGATGCATTTTTGTCCGTTTTTGCCCCAAATTGCCTCCAATGCTTTCCAACTTTATTTATCTACAAAATAACACAAAACATATCAAAACGTTCACAAAACTCAAGAAACTATACAAAATATTAGGTTAAATGAGTGGGAAATAGTGATATAAATACCACTCATCACATAATATTATAATATCATCTCAACAATCATCACACAACAATACAAAATCCTTCAAACATGGTTGCTAATCCAGTTAAGTATAATAGTGGATTGAAACCAATGAGAGAGTACCTCATTACAACTCTCATGGTTTCCCACCATATCAAACCAATGGGAGAGTACCTCATCACAACTCCCAAGGTTTCGAAATTTGGCAGTGAGGGAGAGAGAGTGAGAGAAAAATAAGGAGAGAGAAAAATAAATTTTAGGAGAGAGATTTTTTTTTTTTTTTGCTCCACTGCTATCACGCGTCTCCATTTCTCCTTCTTATATAATCTTCAAAATGAAAAAGGTCAAAAGCATTTTTTTTTGTCACGCATATTACAGTAACCACCAATGTCTCCCAACTGTCAGGGAAGGGAATTGAGTAGTAAGAGGACTTGAACTTCATCTGCCAGTTGCATGTCTACTGTAGACAACTGATTCACCAGGCTCTGGAACTCATTGGTGTGTTCTGCAACGGAAGTTCCACTCTGTAGCTTCAGTTTCACCAAACGCCTCATTATTAAGGCTTTTTCTGAGCTGTCTTGGCTTGGAATATGTCTTCCAGCTTTATCCATTTTTCGTAAGCATCTGTATCATGTGCTACGTGGTGGAAGACACTGTGACTGATCCACTGTCTAATTTGACCCAGAGTTCTATTATTGAGTTTATTAAAGTCATACTCTTTAAAAGATTCTGGTCTCACTCATTTCATCTCGATAACATCAAACAAATCTTTACATTATAAATAATCTATCATCTGAGGTCTCTAGAGGAAGTAATTAGTTGGTGTCAGCTTGATCATTACACCAGAAGGGGAATCTTCCATTTCCATTTTAAGTTTTAAAGTTTAAAATGAAAATAGGTTAAAATCGGGGGTGAATTTCATAAATCGAAGGTCACCGTTGCGTCCATAACGGTCGAAAATGATGGATTAGACACTTCATTGGTCCAAATCCGACTCAGAGACTGATTTGTAAATTTCTAAAAACTTCTGGGACTAAACTGTAAATTTCATAGACTTCAGGGGGCTCACTGAAATTTACCAAGGTTACTGACGTGGCTGACACATGGCTGTTGATGTGGCAAAAGTGGGACCTGTTGGCTGACACGTGGCGGATGACGTGGCTGCTGACTATGTGATGACGTGTTGCTGATTGGACGCTGACTGATGTTGATGTGGCGTGATGTGGCGCTGACGTGGATGTCACATGGTCGTCTTCAACCTGCGTCTGGCACGTGTGGCGCGTACCGCGACTGGTCTTCACTCGTCGATGCGTGCGGCATGTCCGGACGTCAGTTTTGTCGTCGAAAAATAATATCTGCTCATCTCGACGTGAACTAGCTGATGGTGTGGTCAAAAATAATTTTTGACAACTTTTCAGATACCCGAATTTTTCGAACCGAGTTTCGTTCTTCGGTTTTACGACCCCCAAAGTAGAACCAAAGCTCCTGATACCACTTATTGTGATTCTCTGATCTCTCTAGAGTGTATTTGAAGGAAAAACCGAAACTCTATTACTTACAAGAATAGAATACAAAATGTTTAAACTTTATAAAAAAACCTTCACTCTCTAACACTCTCAAAGCTTTCTACACTTGAAGCTTTTGTATTTTTGGGATGATTGAGCTCTCAAATGAGTTCTCAATTTATAGTGAAACTCAAACTCACTATTCCAACAAACTCAATTAATGCACCTAAAGCTATTTTGGTGTTTTTCATAATTTTCAACAAAGGTGGTGCACCATTGTCAAAAGTGTGATCTAACTTTGACAATGGTGCATGATGATGTAGCTGGACATATCAGTTTTTTGGTTACGGGTTTAACACCAATAATGAAATTCAGATATTATAAATTTATCAAATACATAAATTGTAAATAAGAATTTGAATATGGACCAAAGTAGGAGTGGCAAAAGCCCGGGCCTTAATGTTGTTGGGCCGGGCTCGGGTATGGCCGATCTTTTTAAAAAATGATTTTTTTAAAAAAAACAACTAATTTTTTGAATTTTTTAATATTTAAAAATGAACAAAAATTAAGAAATTCAATGTTTTAGTGTCTTTTTATATTGGACCTTAAAAATTTAATTACAAACGTATGTATTTATAATTAAAAATAATTTATATAATTAAAAAAATATTTGTTATTTATAAAAATCGAACACGGACCAGGCTTAGATTTTTTTGTCTAAACCTGACCCAATTCCGATCCTTAAAAATTTACCTTCGGATCAAGCAGAATTCGGGCTTTTCTGCCACCCTTAGACTAGAGTCTTATTGCCCCTTGTATAATTACATATTAATGTCTGAAGAAACAGATAGTTAGGGTGCCAAACACTTGTGTTTTCATGTTCAATGAAGAATGGGGACGTTGCACTAAACAACGTTATATCGTAAATATACCCCCATATACAATGATTACCGTACGTCATTATTAGTAAAGTCCACAACCACACTACTTTGAAAAATCTTAAGTTTTGGATTTTTTGTCTTAATTAGTGACCCTTCAAGTACTCTAACACTGATTCAGTAATGGAAATTAAGGGTGTAATGAAAAATTAGGAATGCTGTATTATATTTATATATAAAGAGAGTTGATCAAATATAAATCGTCTTGATATAATAATAATTAGATTAGATGTACGAGATAATATATGGTTTGTATTTCATCAGTATCAAATCTTCATGCTATTACATATATGAGGGGGTATTTTGCCCACCTTCACCTTTAATAGTGGGTGACATAATAGCAGTCACATGGACATGGACCAGAATGTGAAAATATGATGTTATCTTGTCTTGTCATACAAACAACTTTTTAATAAAACCCTAATTATTAAGTCACCCACAATCACTGCCTTCAACATTTCATGCGCAATGCTACCTTTGACTTCACCACCCATGCACTCTTTAAACTCCTGATCATCAGGAGACAAAAGTGAAGGCGCCTATGTCAAAATTGACTCCGAGAGAAACTCCAATACATGCTTTTCAGTTCCTCCTAGGATTCCTTTAGTTAATTATCTGTACCTTCAATGTGTGAGATGTAAGTCCATGTCATTTGACCAAGATACTCATACTATATATAGTAGGTTTTGGATTCAATTCTTTGTAGTGGTGTGAGTGAATAAAAAATTCATGTATAACTAGTCTTTAGATCTTGTTCTATTAGCATACAGGTTTTATTCTCACAGCCTTAGGTCTTGTTCTGTTCTCATAGCATCTATGGTTCTATCAAAAGACAAGTCTTGTTCTTATCCTTTTTAGGGCCTAGTCAATGGTAACTCGTCAAGTGAAAGCTAAAAAGCACAATGAGTATGTTGTTGGAAAAAATCCCATTTGTTTGAATAGTTATAAACAATCTGCTCATATGAATAACATGCAGTGAATGTATCTGAAAACTAGAGAGAGTTTCTAAAGTCTGGCTTGCTTCTCATTTTTTTTTCTTTGGCCATGCGTTGCCTGCACTCTCTCATTTTTCTAGCAGGTAATATGCATTTACTTGTGTTTTTTATCAATCCATATTTGAGAGGTCATCTTAATTAGGTTATCAAGTTCTTGATAGCTCACTTATCTCACTCTTTAAAGATGTTTAAAGCTTAACTAATTTTATGGAATTATAAGAAGTTAAGAATTGCCATTTTTCTTCTGTATAGCTACTTTATTTCATATTCTTCCAGCTGATTAGAGTAAGGAATTAGGTTTTCTTCCTTTTGACGTCCATTTTCTTGTTTACTTTTGTATGAAGTATTAACACTTTGTTGTTCTTTAAGTCATGTTTAATGCTCGATGAATAATATGGGTATTGATTTTGTGTAGCCATACACTTTTTCTACTTTTGCTGGAAAAATCTTGGGTGCTACATCCTTCTATTGAATTCACGCCATGCGTGTATTTACTTAATGGATATGTGTAAAAGGGGAAACTTGTTGTAGCTTTCAAATAAAATCAAAAACTTAATGATTTACAAACTAACAGTCCGAAGAATTAATTTCTTACTTCTTTTGGTGGCAATTCCAATCCTGATCTGGCTTATTGAATCAAATATTTGTTTGTCCTACGCTTTAAAAAGAATATATGAAGTTCATGTATCTTAGCCACATACTTCACAGCAAGCATTTACTACATTACCATTAATGATCTATCTACTGCACATTTTGTAAAAGTTTATATCATGTTACCGTCATACGTGGTCAATGACATAATATCATACATAAAATAAAAAATCTAACTGAAATTTGGATTACATAGCTTGATGGTATCTCCAATAATACACTTGAAACATTAATTGCGACTCGAACTTTGGCGGTGGCAGCCATGTAGATGTTTGGATTGCATTCGAGGTACCATCAAATGGGTCGAGCTGAACGGCCACATAGCAGATACTTATGTGGAAGATACCTAAAATGAATAAAATCCTTCCACACATATCATTTCAAATTTGATTTCATTAATTTTCCTTTTGATGTTTTTTACTTCAATTCAAAAAAAAAATGCTGTAACTTCATATCTTACAACAACCTAACACTCGGCTCCACATTCAACCACCAACATTATTTAAAGTTAACACTAGCTTAATTATAAATATTAACTTACTACTAGGACAAGTTATAATATTGTTTAGTTTTATTATGTACACGAATTTATATCATGAGTACTTCCATTTTTTACCTCTGAAACTGAATGCCCTATAACCAGTATACATTCTCTGAAAATTATTATGATGTTGAGGTTGAGGCATTTTCCGGCATCATTTCTTGCTTGTTCAGTTGTCTCACAAGTACATTTGTGTGATCATTTGCCCTTAAGATGTTGTTATTAGCAGCATTTGAATCCTCTTGGCTGAGCTGAGAAGCAACAAACTTGTCGAGAACTCGCCAATCTGTTGTGATCTGCTCATTGTTGGTATGATCTCTGCCGAGAAATTGAAAGTTTTGTTGCAAATGTTGTTCTCGTGTAAGAGATGAAGCAGCAGCCATAGGATTGCAGTTTACATTTGCAGCTGTTTGCATAATAAGCTTTGGGCTCTGATCTAGAAGTGGGAGCTGCTGGAGGAAGTGTACTTCATGGGGAACTTGGTAATTCTGCAAATGATGATGATCTAGTTCTTTCTTGCAGCCATAAGGGAGAAGGTCATTTGATAAATTTTTTGTAAGTTGGGAATTTGGGTTTGGTGAATAATATTCAAAGTCTTGCATGAATGAGAGTTGATGATCATCATACCAGCAGGGAGATTCATGCTCACTCGCTTTCATCATTGTAGTTATTCTCTTCTTGAACACTCTACACACAACCCAACCTTCTTCCTGTTTCAATTCACACATATATTTTATCAATCAGCAATTGTTTTCCTTTCTGTCCTTCGAATTTATTTTTTTTATCACTTATTTGGATTGCGATAAATGGTAACAAAAAACACATTACTAAAAGGTAAATGTGACATTTTTGCATACAAAATTGAATACATGAAATATGACAATTTAATCGGAAATCAGTAAATGAGCGATTTGCGATTAATTATAAATAAAGGAGGATTAATCGAGAAGGGTAAAGGTGATAGTTTACATGTTTGAGAATAAAAAAAAAATCAAAACTCATTCTCATGATCCTTCAAATTCATTAAAAATCAGTTATTTATAATTAAAAAAAAAAACTAAACAATTGAATAATCTTTAGTTAAATCAATATGAATATGAATCATTTTGATATAAATAGAAAAATTTATCATTATTTAAGAAAATATAATAAATTAAGAATATTGACATTATTATTTCGGTAATAATTCTTTTAAATCGAAGCGTATTCTCACTATTTTTCATCATTTCTAACATAATCATTCTCTTTTTCATACACAAGACATCAATCAACTCCCAAAAAATATTGAAAAATTAAAATAGACTAAAAAATTAAAATCGGGTGATTTTTGGGAATCAAAAAATGAAAATCAGCCTACTAAATCAAATCGGCCTACTAAGTCAAAATCGGTTAGATCAAATCGCTCAAATAGAGATTTGCAGTTAAGTGCTGAATAACCTGAAAAACTTGTAAGATAAAACTAGTTAATTTATTTGTTAATTTACCCTTCAACATTTGTTACTATATTATCACCAAAGATGAATTGATGTATTAAATTTTTTAGGAACCAAATTAAGTGTCATTCTTCTAATAAATAAATACGAAGACTATAAATACTTACTTGGGGAGTTCCATTTTCATCAGTTTCAAGGCGGTACTCATGCATAATCCAGTCTGATTTTAGTCCATTGGGAGCACGGCCTTTGTAAAATACTAAAGTCTTCCTCATTCCGATCAAGTCATGCTTAGAATAAATAGCCTTGTCTCTACCAGTTGCTTTCCAAAATCCTGCAGCTGTGGCTCTATTTGTGCGAGTCCCAGTTGGATACTTCTTATCTTTATGGCTAAAGAAGTACCATTCACTTTGCTCTTCAATTCCTAAACTGCATAGCTCTATTCATAAAATTTCACACATGAAGAAATTGTAAGTAATATATGATATGATTCCATCAATTTTTTTTTTTATAAGTTTAAGGAAGATCTATATCTATTCCTTATATATATATATATATATCATACATTATATTATTTCGCATTACAAATTAAGAGGAAGAGAATTTGAAAGAATCTATCGCTTTTATAAAAATTAGTTTTCAGCTTGGAACACACAATTTATTAAGTTCTAATAAAACTCGTAGGCTGATAGAACTATATTTGAAGGCTGCGAGAACGGGACAAGAAGATGGTGAGAACAAGGCTCGTATGCTAATAGAATCAGGCCTGAATACTAATAATTACATGAATTCTTTATTTACTTACATCACTATTATGAATCGAACTCAAAGTCTATTATATGAAGTATGAGTGTCTTGAATTCAATAAAATTGATTAATGTAAGAATTTTCAATTGCATTATACCTTGAAGATCCCAAGGCTCAATTTTGTAAAGGTCTACATCTTTAATGACATCGAGGTCAATCATTCTTGAAGTGACTTTTTTTCTAAGGTAATAATCAACAAGTTCTTCATCAGTCGGATGGAACCGAAAGCCAGGGGGAACATGTGAAAATGCATTCATTTTCTCCTCTTGATCACTTCTTGAGTCCTGCAATTAATGAATAATCAAACTATAATGATTTTAATTAAATACATAATAGTAGAAGTTCTAAATAAAATCATTTTTCTTTGATTAGTCACTACATAAATACCCAAGTAATTGCAGAATTTATAATATGTAAACACTGCATTCATTGCATTAAATATGCTGCCTTACTATAACAAAGAATAGCACCAAAATTCAAGAAGATTAAATGAAGCTGAACCAGAACACATATCATGAAGTGGTTTACATATTGATTTGTTATATAGTTGCACAATATTTTAGAAGTTTGAAGAGCATATATGCAGAACACAGCAGCTAGATGACCAACATTATTTATGTATATATGAAAATTTATGTTTCTAGAATTAAGACTAAGATTTTAAGAAAAGAAAAATGAATATATCATTTGAGCACATGATATTTATTTGTCCCTTAGGATCTCTTAAGGACCTAAAAGTGGAAGATGAAGATATCAATTGTGAACGTGATAATGAAATTGGGGAAAATATTAACATGAATGATTCAACTAGATGAATATTTCATTTTAATTAAAGGGGAAACAAAAAAAAAAAGATAGCTCTTTTAATAATTAAGTTTCTGTTACATTACAAAAGATCATTTATGGGAGAAAATTAATTGTATACCTTATATTTTGATTATGAATTTTATTAATAAGAATTAAATTCTTCCTCAAAATAATTGTTGGTTAACTATACAATAAATTTATCTAGATTGCAATATAAAAATTATAGCAAGTTTCAAACACAAAGATCCGACATAATAAAAAAACATAATAAACAACAGCATCATTAACATAAAAAATATAAATAAATAAAGAAGAAGAAGATCAAGAAGAGAGAGCTCATCAACCAAGCAGCCAAGATCTCTAGCTAGCCCTTGTAACACCACAGATCTGGGCTGATTGAATCTTCTTCTCCAAGTATCAAAATAATCTTCTAGTTTCCAAATTTGAGATACCCACTTCACTAGATCTTGATGAGGGCAAGAATCTATTACAATAAGGAATTAAAAAAAAAAATGTATTCTTGGGAATTGAAATCACAACACGACAACTATTGTGGAGTGCTTGTCGGATTGAACAGATCCCGAGGGAGGAGAATGTGAGAGTAGATAGGGTTAAATAGGAAGGAGGGGAGAGAGAGAGAAACCCTAATGATATGAAATAATTATTATCAGGGTATCAATGACTTATTAGTTGCTTAACATTTCTATCAATATCATAAGCTCTCATTGTCTCTCTCTCTCTCTCTCACTGTCATTTTAGAGCTAAATTGGTGCATGAGCTTTGGGAGGGAAAAAAGGTGGCGCAAAATAGGGCAGCAAGGTTATAAGCTTAAAGCTTCTTCTTACTGCCAACTCTACCAGCAACTGAAAGAGACACAACACAAGAGTTTATGTTTGTATTTGTTATCAATGAGGGGGAAAAAAACAAACGGTGAAGTCAGCCAGAGGAAGGTCTCCAAGGAACCCAAAAAGGGTTAATGAAAAAATGGGTGATATTGGTGGTGACGTAACGGAACAGCCACCGGCTAGCCAAAATGTTATTAAAAGTTTACCACGCACACATTCCGCAGGGAAAGTCTACACATATGATTGGTTGGGTCTCCAAATTTAATTTAAAATTATGACTCTTAAATGAAATTCTAATTTTTAAATATATAATATATATTTTATATTTTTTTAATTTAATAGAGGTTTTATTTTAAATACTCAAGTAAAATTTCTAAAATTTATGATAACAGAGGACCGCACTTTTGACACTGAATCTTGTTTCTCTATCACTGAAAGTGGGAGGTGGTGGCCCCTAAAAGCCCTAAATCCATTTCTAGTCCCTACCCTTTTCTTTGGAAGTCTTTTTAACTGCTGAAATAAAATCAATATATATGATGATGTTGGAGTGAGGATGTTTGGTGTGGCCATATCTTATTACCTTTAGTTTAAGGGTCCTCTTAACGAGTGCCCAAAGGGCATTCGTTAAAGATCCATTTTTGGAAATTTTTCACATCATTTTTTATGGGAAATGTAAAAAGTTGTCAAATCATTAATTATTTTTTCCGTTTTTCCATAAAAAACTTTCCTAAAATGGATCCTTAACGAATGCCCTAAGGGCACTCGTTAGCATTTCCCTTAGTTTAAATGTCATTTCTCTAGATTTGAGAAAGTTGTTACTTGCATCAAATTCAACAATCTCATAATTAATCCATGTCTTTGTCTTATATGTGGTATAAGATCTTGCATATTTTCAATTTTTTTTTCTAATTTGAGGTTTCTAAGAGTTGCGTAATCCAAAACAATAATTTATTATAAAATTTAATTTTCACAAAAGTTATAAATACTATTGATTTTAATAGAGATAAATTAAAATGATCTCATTAATAAAATGGGTTTTTTTTATTAATTGGTAAAAATGTAAAACTGACCAATTTTCATGTTTTGTCAATTCAGTCCTTTAACTTTCAGTTTTGTCAATTCAGTCATCTAACTTTCAATTTTTGTCAATTCAATACTCCGTTACAAATTTACTGTTATTACTGCCAAAAACACCGTTTTCATTTATTTTATTTTTTCAGAATTAAAAAAAAAATCTAAAAAAAATCTAAAAAAAGAAAATGAAAGAAGATCGTAGAAGGGGAAATCGATCCCCTTCTCAAAGAAGGGGATCGAGTTCCCCTTTTTTTTTCTTTTTTTTTTATTTTAGATTCTTTTTTTTTAATTCCGAAAAAAAATAAAAAAAATAAATGAAAACGGTGTTTTTGCAGTAATAACGGTAAATTTGTAACGGAGCCTTAAATTGACAAAAATTAAAAGTTAGTGGACTGAATTGACAAAACTGAAAGTTAGAGGACTGAATTGACAAAACATGAAAATTAGAGGGTCAGATTTACATTTTTGTCTTATTAATTTGAAAGATATATTTTAATAAATTTCTAGGTGATTGCCATACTCACCTATTATTAACTATTCCCTTGATATGGAGCTCATATGCATTGTCTAAATACATACTTCACACAGTAACATAATTTGCAACAAAATATGTGTGAAAATCATGATCGAAACCTTGGTATTTTTGTAACATTAATTACCTTTTTAAGACTGCCTGCGAAGCTAAATCTAGCATTTTTTTTTTGAAATTATTGGAAATCTCACCGTCAAACCATCCCTTTCAGACTTAATTAAGTGGAGCAGATAAAATCCTTGAATATCTCTGGCTCTTACAAGAAACACACTCTCTGAATTCGAATCGAAGACTTCAATGTGAAATCTTAAGTCATACCCCACCAACTCATGCCCTTTGACGGCTTCGATACTAGCATCCTCTATTAACGACCACGTTAATTTTCTTCCACAATTACCCCTCATTCATGAAACTGTAATCCTAATAGCCTATGATATGGATATTATACAACTTCTCGGTTTTGCTTCAACTCCACTAACAACACCCATTATTAATGACACCATTTTTTTTTTATAGCTCAAGCCCCGTCCCAACAGCTCACAGATTAACTCCGTTCCGTCCCGGTTTTTATGGACACTTTTCGGAAATTTTAACAACGAAATAATGTCCACAGCCACAAACGTGCCACCGTTTGGTTGGTCTATGAACTGTTCAGCTCCTTCGTTTTTTTACTTTATAAAAGATAACGAGTGAATAAATTTGAAATTTAAATTTTATTTTTTATTACTCTAAAATTTAAATTCAAATAATAATTATTTAAAAACTATTCGAACACGTTGATAGCATCTGTTCAGCTTCTTCCTAAGATGTCGCTAGTGGGCTCCTGTCCAAGTGAGCCCCACCAACCAACTTGAGATTATGAAGAAATGGACAGTCCAAAAAGTATTGGAATGAGCCGGCTTATTCAGCTCTCTCAGCCGGCTGAGGCGAGCTGGTAAAGGTGGTGGAATTCGGGTCCCACACCTGAAAATCAGTGATGATGGCCCCTGAGTCACTGTTTGTGGCGGCTGGCGGTCCGGCGTGGGCTAGCCACTATCATTAGGCTCGCAACTTGATGTGGTGATTTCGGGGGGTTTTGGCTGAATTGTACATGTGGGTCCCGCCTCGTGCTGGATCCCATTCTCCTCTGCAAGTGGGTAGCACTCCAAGGTCTAAACTGTCTAAGCGCGTGGTCCTCACTGCTTACCCCATCAAACGTGTTTCACACGTTTTTATCTTCTCTCCATTTTTCACCACGTGAAAAATACAAGTACATTATTAT